>OX453089.1:33390960-33523145 GCA_949708635.1 Hirtodrosophila cameraria
CGGGTGGAGAGTGATTTACCACCCACTCTCCACCAGGAAATGTGAATTTTCCGGAAAATTGGTATGCCGTTTTAAATGAATTTTCATATTGATCTTTGAAAATGAGTTTGAAGCAAATCGCATAAGAACTCAACTTTGGCCTTTTTACCACACACTTTCCACCCAGGGAATGTGAATTTTCCGGAAAATTGGTATTCAATTTTTAATGAATTTTCATATAGATCTTTGAAAATGAGTTTGAAGCAAATCGCATGAAAACTCAACTTTGGCCTTTTTACCACCCACTTTCCACCCAGAGGAGTGAATTTTCCGGAAAATTGGTTTGCAGTTTTAAATGAATTTTCATATGGATCTTTGAAAATGAGTTTGAAGCAAATCACATAAGAACTCAACTTTGGCCTTTTAACCACCCACTCTCCACCCGGGAATGTGAATTTACCGGAAAATTGGTAAGCAGTCTTAAATGAATTTTCATATAGATCTTTCAAAATGAGTTTGAAGCAAATCGCACAAAAACTCAACTTTCGCCCTATTTACCACCCACTCTCCACCAGGGAATGTGAATTTTCCGGAAAATTGGTATGCCGTTTTAAATGAATTTTCATATTGATCTTTGAAAATGAGTTTGAAGCAAATCGCATAAGAACTCAACTTTGGCCTTTTTACCACACACTTTCCACCCAGGGAATGTGAATTTTCCGGAAAATTGGTATTCAATTTTTAATGAATTTTCATATAGATCTTTGAAAATGAGTTTGAAGCAAATCGCATGAAAACTCAACTTTGGCCTTTTTACCACCCACTTTCCACCCAGAGGAGTGAATTTTCCGGAAAATTGGTAAGCAGTCTTAAATGAATTTTCATATAGATCTTTGAAAATGAGTTTGAAGCAAATCGCTTGAAAACTCAACTTTGGCCTTTTTACCACCCACTTTCCATCCAGAGGAGTGAATTTTTCGGAAAATTGGTAAGCAGTCTTAAATGAATTTTCATATAGATCTTTGAAAATGAGTTTGAAGCAAATCGCACAAAAACTCAACTTTCGCCCTATTTACCACCCACTTTCCACCCAGAGGAGTGAATTTTCCGGAAAATTGGTAAGCAGTCTTAAATGAATTTTCATATGGATCTTTGAAAATGAGTTTGAAGCAAATCGCATAAGAACTCAACTTTGGCCTTTTAACCACCCACTCTCCACCCGGGAATGCGAATTTTCCGGATAATTGGCATGCAGTTTTAAATGAATTTTCATATAGATCTTTGAAAATGAGTTTGAAGCAAATCGCATAAGAACTCAACTTTAGCCTTTTAACCACCCACTCTCCACCCGGGAATGCGAATTTTCCGGAAAATTGGTAAGCAGTCTTAAATGAATTTTCATATAGATCTTTGAAAATGAGTTTGCAGCAAATCGCACAAAAACTCAACTTTCGCCCTATTTACCACCCACTTTCCACCCGGGAATGCGAATTTTCGTGAAACTTGGCATGCAGCTTAAAGTGAATTTTCATATAGATCATTGAAAATGAGTTTGAAGGAAATCGCATAAGAACTCAACTTTCGCCCTATTTACCACTCACTTTCCACCCGGGAATGGGAATTCTCGGGAAAATTGGCATGCAGTTTTAAATGAATTTTCATATAGATCTTTGAAAATGATCTTGAAGCAAATCGCATAAGAACCCAACTTTGGCCTTTTAACCACCCACTTTCCACCCGGGAATGCAAACTTTCGGGAAAATTGGTAAGCAGTCTTAAATGAATTTTCATATAGATCTTTGAAAATGAGTTTGAAGCAAATCGCATAAGAACTCAACTTTCGCCCTATTTACCACCCAATTTCCACCCAGGGGGGTGAATTTTCTGGAAAATTGATATGCAGTCTTAAATGAATTTTCACATAGATCTTTGAAAATGAGTTTGAAGCAAATCGCATAAGAACTCAACTTTCGTCCAATTTACAACCCACTTTCCACCCAGAGGAGTGAATTTTCCGGAAAATTGGTATGCAGTTTTAAATGAATTTTCATATTGATCTTTGAAAATGAGTTTGAAGCAAATCGCATAAGAACTCAACTTTGGCCTTTTTACCACCCACTTTCCACCCAGGGGGGTGAATTTTTCAGAAAATAGTAATGCAGTTTTTAATGAATTTTTATATTGATCTTTGAAAATGAGTTTGAAGCAAATCGCATAAGAACTCAACTTTGGCCTTTTTACCACCCACTTTCCACCCAGAGGAGTGAATTTTCCGGAAAATTGGTAAGCAGTCTTAAATGAATTTTCATATAGATCTTTGAAAATGAGTTTGAAGCAAATCGCTTGAAAACTCAACTTTGGCCTTTTTACCACCCACTTTCCATCCAGAGGAGTGAATTTTCCGGAAAATTGGTAAGCAGTCTTAAATGAATTTTCATATAGATCTTTGAAAATGAGTTTGAAGCAAATCGCACAAAAACTCAACTTTCGCCCTATTTACCACCCACTTTCCACCCAGAGGAGTGAATTTTCCGGAAAATTGGTAAGCAGTCTTAAATGAATTTTCATATGGATCTTTGAAAATGAGTTTGAAGCAAATCGCACAAAAACTCAACTTTCGCCCTATTTACCACCCACTTTCCACCCGGGAATGCGAATTTTCGTGAAACTTGGCATGCAGCTTAAAGTGAATTTTCATATAGATCTTTGAAAATGAGTTTGAAGCAAATCGCATAAGAACTCAACTTTAGCCTTTTAACCACCCACTCTCCACCCGGGAATGCGAATTTTCCGGAAAATTGGTATGCAGTCTTAAATGAATTTTCATATAGATCTTTGAAAATGAGTTTGAAGCAAATCGCACAAAAACTCAACTTTCGCCCTATTTACCACCCACTTTCCACCCGGGAATGCGAATTTTCGTGAAACTTGGCATGCAGCTTAAAGTGAATTTTCATATAGATCTTTGAAAATGAGTTTGAAGCAAATCGCATAAGAACTCAACTTTCGCCCTATTTACCACCCAATTTCCACCCAGGGGGGTGAATTTTCTGGAAAATTGATATGCAGTCTTAAATGAATTTTCACATAGATCTTTGAAAATGAGTTTGAAGCAAATCGCATAAGAACTCAACTTTCGTCCAATTTACAACCCACTTTCCACCCAGAGGAGTGAATTTTCCGGAAAATTGGTATGCAGTTTTAAATGAATTTTCATATTGATCTTTGAAAATGAGTTTGAAGCAAATCGCATAAGAACTCAACTTTGGCCTTTTTACCACCCACTTTCCACCCAGGGGGGTGAATTTTTCAGAAAATAGTAATGCAGTTTTTAATGAATTTTTATATTGATCTTTGAAAATGAGTTTGAAGCAAATCGCATAAGAACTCAACTTTGGCCTTTTTACCACCCACTTTCCACCCAGAGGAGTGAATTTTCCGGAAAATTGGTATGCAGTTTTAAATGAATTTTCATATGGATCTTTGAAAATGAGTTTGAAGCAAATCGCATAAGAACTCAACTTTGGCCTTTTAACCACCCACTCTCCACCAGGGAATGTGAATTTTCCGGAAAATTGGTATGCCGTTTTAATTGCATTTTCATGTTGATCTTTGAAAATGAGTTTGTAGCAAATCGCATAAGAACATAACTTTGGCCTTTTTATCACTCACTTTCCACCCAGGGGGGTGAATTTTCCGGAAAATTGGCATTCAATTTTTAATGAATTTCCATACTGATCTTTGAAAATGAGTTTGAAGCAAATCGCATGAAAACTTAACTTTGGCCTTTTAACCACCCACTTTCCACCCAGAGGAGTGAATTTTCCGGAAAATCAAGATCATTGAAAAGAAGTTTGAAGCAAATTTTCCGGAAAATTGGTATGCAGTTTTTAATGAATTTTCATATAGATCTTTGAAAATGAGTTTGAAGCAAATCGCATAAGAACTCTACTTTGGCCTTTTAACCACCCAGGGAATGTGAATTTTCCGGAAAATTGGTATTCAATTTTTAATGAATTTTCATATAGATCTTTGAAAATGAGTTTGAAGCAAATCGCATGAAAACTCAACTTTGGCCTTTTTACCACCCACTTTCCACCCAGAGGAGTGAATTTTCCGGAAAATTGGTAAGCAGTCTTAAATGAATTTTCATATAGATCTTTGAAAATGAGTTTGAAGCAAATCGCATAAGAACTCTACTTTGGCCTTTTAACCACCCAGGGAATGTGAATTTTCCGGAAAATTGGTATTCAATTTTTAATGAATTTTCATATAGATCTTTGAAAATGAGTTTGAAGCAAATCGCATGAAAACTCAACTTTGGCCTTTTTACCACCCACTTTCCACCCAGAGGAGTGAATTTTCCGGAAAATTGGTAAGCAGTCTTAAATGAATTTTCATATAGATCTTTGAAAATGAGTTTGAAGCAAATCGCACAAAAACTCAACTTTCGCCCTATTTACCACCCACTTTCCACCCAGAGGAGTGAATTTTCCGGAAAATTGGTAAGCAGTCTTAAATGAATTTTCATATGGATCTTTGAAAATGAGTTTGAAGCAAATCGCATAAGAACTCAACTTTGGCCTTTTAACCACCCACTCTCCACCCGGGAATGCGAATTTTCCGGATAATTGGCATGCAGTTTTAAATGAATTTTCATATAGATCTTTGAAAATGAGTTTGAAGCAAATCGCATAAGAACTCAACTTTAGCCTTTTAACCACCCACTCTCCACCCGGGAATGCGAATTTTCCGGAAAATTGGTATGCAGTCTTAAATGAATTTTCATATAGATCTTTGAAAATGAGTTTGAAGCAAATCGCACAAAAACTCAACTTTCGCCCTATTTACCACCCACTTTCCACCCGGGAATGCGAATTTTCGTGAAACTTGGCATGCAGCTTAAAGTGAATTTTCATATAGATCTTTGAAAATGAGTTTGAAGGAAATCGCATAAGAACTCAACTTTCGCCCTATTTACCACTCACTTTCCACCCGGGAATGGGAATTCTCGGGAAAATTGGCATGCAGTTTTAAATGAATTTTCATATAGATCTTTGAAAATGATCTTGAAGCAAATCGCATAAGAACCCAACTTTGGCCTTTTAACCACCCACTTTCCACCCGGGAATGCAAACTTTCGGGAAAATTGGTAAGCAGTCTTAAATGAATTTTCATATAGATCTTTGAAAATGAGTTTGAAGCAAATCGCATAAGAACTCAACTTTCGCCCTATTTACCACCCAATTTCCACCCAGGGGGGTGAATTTTCTGGAAAATTGATATGCAGTCTTAAATGAATTTTCACATAGATCTTTGAAAATGAGTTTGAAGCAAATCGCATAAGAACTCAACTTTCGTCCAATTTACAACCCACTTTCCACCCAGAGGAGTGAATTTTCCGGAAAATTGGTATGCAGTTTTAAATGAATTTTCATATTGATCTTTGAAAATGAGTTTGAAGCAAATCGCATAAGAACTCAACTTTGGCCTTTTTACCACCCACTTTCCACCCAGGGGGGTGAATTTTTCAGAAAATAGTAATGCAGTTTTTAATGAATTTTTATATTGATCTTTGAAAATGAGTTTGAAGCAAATCGCATAAGAACTCAACTTTGGCCTTTTTACCACCCACTTTCCATTTTCCGGAAAATTGGTATCAAATTTTTAATGAATTTTCATATAGATCTTTGAAAATGAGTTTGAAGCAAATCGCACAAAAACTCAACTTTCGCCCTATTTACCACTCACTTTCCACCCGGGAATGGGAATTCTCGGGAAAATTGGCATGCAGTTTTAAATGAATTTTCATATAGATCTTTGAAAATGATCTTGAAGCAAATCGCATAAGAACCCAACTTTGGCCTTTTAACCACCCACTTTCCACCCGGGAATGCAAACTTTCGGGAAAATTGGTAAGCAGTCTTAAATGAATTTTCATATAGATCTTTGAAAATGAGTTTGAAGCAAATCGCATAAGAACTCAACTTTCGCCCTATTTACCACCCAATTTCCACCCAGGGGGGTGAATTTTCTGGAAAATTGATATGCAGTCTTAAATGAATTTTCACATAGATCTTTGAAAATGAGTTTGAACCAAATCGCATAAGAACTCAACTTTCGTCCAATTTACAACCCACTTTCCACCCAGAGGAGTGAATTTTCCGGAAAATTGGTATGCAGTTTTAAATGAATTTTCATATTGATCTTTGAAAATGAGTTTGAAGCAAATCGCATAAGAACTCAACTTAGGCCTTTTTACCACCCACTTTCCACCCAGGGGGGTGAATTTTTCAGAAAATAGTAATGCAGTTTTTAATGAATTTTTATATTGATCTTTGAAAATGAGTTTGAAGCAAATCGCATAAGAACTCAACTTTGGCCTTTTTACCACCCACTTTCCACCCAGGGGGGTGAATTTTCCGGAAAATTGGTATGCAGTTTTAAATGAATTTTCATATTGATCTTTGAAAATGAGTTTGAAGCAAATCGCATAAGAACTCAACTTTGGCCTTTTTACCACCCACTTTCCACCCAGGGGGGTGAATTTTCGGGAAAATTGATATGCAGTTTTAAGTGAATTTTCATATAGATCTTTGAAAATGAGTTTGAAGCAAATCGCATAAGAACTCAACTTTCGCCCTATTTACCACCCAATTTCCACCCAGGGGGGTGAATTTTCTGGAAAATTGATATGCAGTCTTAAATGAATTTTCACATAGATCTTTGAAAATGAGTTTGAAGCAAATCGCATAAGAACTCAACTTTCGTCCAATTTACAACCCACTTTCCACCCAGAGGAGTGAATTTTCCGGAAAATTGGTATGCAGTTTTAAATGAATTTTCATATAGATCTTTGAAAATGAGTTTGAAGCAATTTGCATAAGAACTCAACTTTCGCCCTATTTACCACCCAATTTCCACCCAGGGGGGTGAATTTTCTGGAAAATTGATATGCAGTCTTAAATGAATTTTCACATAGATCTTTGAAAATGAGTTTGAAGCAAATCGCATAAGAACTCAACTTTCGTCCAATTTACAACCCACTTTCCACCCAGAGGAGTGAATTTTCCGGAAAATTGGTATGCAGTTTTAAATGAATTTTCATATTGATCTTTGAAAATGAGTTTGAAGCAAATCGCATAAGAACTCAACTTTGGCCTTTTTACCACCCACTTTCCACCCAGGGGGGTGAATTTTTCAGAAAATAGTAATGCAGTTTTTAATGAATTTTTATATTGATCTTTGAAAATGAGTTTGAAGCAAATCGCATAAGAACTCAACTTTGGCCTTTTTACCACCCACTTTCCACCCAGGGGGGTGAATTTTCCGGAAAATTGGTATGCAGTTTTAAATGAATTTTCATATAGATTTTTGAAAATGAGTTTGAAGCAAATCGCACAAAAACTCAACATTCGCCCTATTTACCACCCATTTTCCACCCGGAATGCGAATTTTCGGGAAAATTGGCATGCAGTTTTAAATGAATTTTCATATAGATCTTTGAAAATGAGTTTGAAGCAAATCGCACAAAAACTCAACTTTCGCCCTATTTACCACCCACTTTCCACCCAGGGGGGTGAATTTTCCGGAAAATTGGTATGCAGTTTTAAATGAATTTTCATATAGATTTTTGAAAATGAGTTTGAAGCAAATCGCACAAAAACTCAACATTCGCCCTATTTACCACCCATTTTCCACCCGGAATGCGAATTTTCCGGAAAATTGGTATGCAGTTTTAAATGAATTTTCATATTGATCTTTGAAAATGAGTTTGAAGCAAGTCGCATAAGAGCCCAACTTTGAAAATGAGTTTGAAGGAAATCGCATAAGAACTCAACTTTCGCCCTTTTTACCACCCACTTTCCACCCAGGGGGGTGAATTTTCCGGAAAATTGGTATGCAGTTTTAAATGAATTTTCATATAGATTTTTGAAAATGAGTTTGAAGCAAATCGCACAAAAACTCAACATTCGCCCTATTTACCACCCATTTTCCACCCGGAATGCGAATTTTCGGGAAAATTGGCATGCAGTTTTAAATGAATTTTCACATAGATCTTTGAAAATGAGTTTGAAGCAAATCGCATAAGAACTCAACTTTCGTCCAATTTACAACCCACTTTCCACCCAGAGGAGTGAATTTTCCGGAAAATTGGTATGCAGTTTTAAATGAATTTTCATATAGATCTTTGAAAATGAGTTTGAAGCAATTTGCATAAGAACTCAACTTTCGCCCTATTTACCACCCAATTTCCACCCAGGGGGGTGAATTTTCTGGAAAATTGATATGCAGTCTTAAATGAATTTTCACATAGATCTTTGAAAATGAGTTTGAAGCAAATCGCATAAGAACTCAACTTTCGTCCAATTTACAACCCACTTTCCACCCAGAGGAGTGAATTTTCCGGAAAATTGGTATGCAGTTTTAAATGAATTTTCATATTGATCTTTGAAAATGAGTTTGAAGCAAATCGCATAAGAACTCAACTTTGGCCTTTTTACCACCCACTTTCCACCCAGGGGGGTGAATTTTTCAGAAAATAGTAATGCAGTTTTTAATGAATTTTTATATTGATCTTTGAAAATGAGTTTGAAGCAAATCGCATAAGAACTCAACTTTGGCCTTTTTACCACCCACTTTCCACCCAGGGGGGTGAATTTTCCGGAAAATTGGTATGCAGTTTTAAATGAATTTTCATATAGATTTTTGAAAATGAGTTTGAAGCAAATCGCACAAAAACTCAACATTCGCCCTATTTACCACCCATTTTCCACCCGGAATGCGAATTTTCGGGAAAATTGGCATGCAGTTTTAAATGAATTTTCATATAGATCTTTGAAAATGAGTTTGAAGCAAATCGCACAAAAACTCAACTTTCGCCCTATTTACCACCCACTTTCCACCCAGGGGGGTGAATTTTCCGGAAAATTGGTATGCAGTTTTAAATGAATTTTCATATAGATTTTTGAAAATGAGTTTGAAGCAAATCGCACAAAAACTCAACATTCGCCCTATTTACCACCCATTTTCCACCCGGAATGCGAATTTTCCGGAAAATTGGTATGCAGTTTTAAATGAATTTTCATATTGATCTTTGAAAATGAGTTTGAAGCAAGTCGCATAAGAGCCCAACTTTGAAAATGAGTTTGAAGGAAATCGCATAAGAACTCAACTTTCGCCCTTTTTACCACCCACTTTCCACCCAGGGGGGTGAATTTTCCGGAAAATTGGTATGCAGTTTTAAATGAATTTTCATATAGATTTTTGAAAATGAGTTTGAAGCAAATCGCACAAAAACTCAACATTCGCCCTATTTACCACCCATTTTCCACCCGGAATGCGAATTTTCGGGAAAATTGGCATGCAGTTTTAAATGAATTTTCACATAGATCTTTGAAAATGAGTTTGAAGCAAATCGCATAAGAACTCAACTTTCGTCCAATTTACAACCCACTTTCCACCCAGAGGAGTGAATTTTCCGGAAAATTGGTATGCAGTTTTAAATGAATTTTCATATAGATCTTTGAAAATGAGTTTGAAGCAATTTGCATAAGAACTCAACTTTCGCCCTATTTACCACCCAATTTCCACCCAGGGGGGTGAATTTTCTGGAAAATTGATATGCAGTCTTAAATGAATTTTCACATAGATCTTTGAAAATGAGTTTGAAGCAAATCGCATAAGAACTCAACTTTCGTCCAATTTACAACCCACTTTCCACCCAGAGGAGTGAATTTTCCGGAAAATTGGTATGCAGTTTTAAATGAATTTTCATATTGATCTTTGAAAATGAGTTTGAAGCAAATCGCATAAGAACTCAACTTTGGCCTTTTTACCACCCACTTTCCACCCAGGGGGGTGAATTTTTCAGAAAATAGTAATGCAGTTTTTAATGAATTTTTATATTGATCTTTGAAAATGAGTTTGAAGCAAATCGCATAAGAACTCAACTTTGGCCTTTTTACCACCCACTTTCCATTTTCCGGAAAATTGGTATCAAATTTTTAATGAATTTTCATATAGATCTTTGAAAATGAGTTTGAAGCAAATCGCACAAAAACTCAACTTTCGCCCTATTTACCACTCACTTTCCACCCGGGAATGGGAATTCTCGGGAAAATTGGCATGCAGTTTTAAATGAATTTTCATATAGATCTTTGAAAATGATCTTGAAGCAAATCGCAAAAGAACCCAACTTTGGCCTTTTAACCACCCACTTTCCACCCGGGAATGCAAACTTTCGGGAAAATTGGTAAGCAGTCTTAAATGAATTTTCATATAGATCTTTGAAAATGAGTTTGAAGCAAATCGCATAAGAACTCAACTTTCGCCCTATTTACCACCCAATTTCCACCCAGGGGGGTGAATTTTCTGGAAAATTGATATGCAGTCTTAAATGAATTTTCACATAGATCTTTGAAAATGAGTTTGAACCAAATCGCATAAGAACTCAACTTTCGTCCAATTTACAACCCACTTTCCACCCAGAGGAGTGAATTTTCCGGAAAATTGGTATGCAGTTTTAAATGAATTTTCATATTGATCTTTGAAAATGAGTTTGAAGCAAATCGCATAAGAACTCAACTTAGGCCTTTTTACCACCCACTTTCCACCCAGGGGGGTGAATTTTTCAGAAAATAGTAATGCAGTTTTTAATGAATTTTTATATTGATCTTTGAAAATGAGTTTGAAGCAAATCGCATAAGAACTCAACTTTGGCCTTTTTACCACCCACTTTCCACCCAGGGGGGTGAATTTTCCGGAAAATTGGTATGCAGTTTTAAATGAATTTTCATATTGATCTTTGAAAATGAGTTTGAAGCAAATCGCATAAGAACTCAACTTTGGCCTTTTTACCACCCACTTTCCACCCAGGGGGGTGAATTTTCGGGAAAATTGATATGCAGTTTTAAGTGAATTTTCATATAGATCTTTGAAAATGAGTTTGAAGCAAATCGCATAAGAACTCAACTTTCGCCCTATTTACCACCCAATTTCCACCCAGGGGGGTGAATTTTCTGGAAAATTGATATGCAGTCTTAAATGAATTTTCACATAGATCTTTGAAAATGAGTTTGAAGCAAATCGCATAAGAACTCAACTTTCGTCCAATTTACAACCCACTTTCCACCCAGAGGAGTGAATTTTCCGGAAAATTGGTATGCAGTTTTAAATGAATTTTCATATAGATCTTTGAAAATGAGTTTGAAGCAATTTGCATAAGAACTCAACTTTCGCCCTATTTACCACCCAATTTCCACCCAGGGGGGTGAATTTTCTGGAAAATTGATATGCAGTCTTAAATGAATTTTCACATAGATCTTTGAAAATGAGTTTGAAGCAAATCGCATAAGAACTCAACTTTCGTCCAATTTACAACCCACTTTCCACCCAGAGGAGTGAATTTTCCGGAAAATTGGTATGCAGTTTTAAATGAATTTTCATATTGATCTTTGAAAATGAGTTTGAAGCAAATCGCATAAGAACTCAACTTTGGCCTTTTTACCACCCACTTTCCACCCAGGGGGGTGAATTTTTCAGAAAATAGTAATGCAGTTTTTAATGAATTTTTATATTGATCTTTGAAAATGAGTTTGAAGCAAATCGCATAAGAACTCAACTTTGGCCTTTTTACCACCCACTTTCCACCCAGGGGGGTGAATTTTCCGGAAAATTGGTATGCAGTTTTAAATGAATTTTCATATAGATTTTTGAAAATGAGTTTGAAGCAAATCGCACAAAAACTCAACATTCGCCCTATTTACCACCCATTTTCCACCCGGAATGCGAATTTTCGGGAAAATTGGCATGCAGTTTTAAATGAATTTTCATATAGATCTTTGAAAATGAGTTTGAAGCAAATCGCACAAAAACTCAACTTTCGCCCTATTTACCACCCACTTTCCACCCAGGGGGGTGAATTTTCCGGAAAATTGGTATGCAGTTTTAAATGAATTTTCATATAGATTTTTGAAAATGAGTTTGAAGCAAATCGCACAAAAACTCAACATTCGCCCTATTTACCACCCATTTTCCACCCGGAATGCGAATTTTCCGGAAAATTGGTATGCAGTTTTAAATGAATTTTCATATTGATCTTTGAAAATGAGTTTGAAGCAAGTCGCATAAGAGCCCAACTTTGAAAATGAGTTTGAAGGAAATCGCATAAGAACTCAACTTTCGCCCTTTTTACCACCCACTTTCCACCCAGGGGGGTGAATTTTCCGGAAAATTGGTATGCAGTTTTAAATGAATTTTCATATAGATTTTTGAAAATGAGTTTGAAGCAAATCGCACAAAAACTCAACATTCGCCCTATTTACCACCCATTTTCCACCCGGAATGCGAATTTTCGGGAAAATTGGCATGCAGTTTTAAATGAATTTTCACATAGATCTTTGAAAATGAGTTTGAAGCAAATCGCATAAGAACTCAACTTTCGTCCAATTTACAACCCACTTTCCACCCAGAGGAGTGAATTTTCCGGAAAATTGGTATGCAGTTTTAAATGAATTTTCATATAGATCTTTGAAAATGAGTTTGAAGCAATTTGCATAAGAACTCAACTTTCGCCCTATTTACCACCCAATTTCCACCCAGGGGGGTGAATTTTCTGGAAAATTGATATGCAGTCTTAAATGAATTTTCACATAGATCTTTGAAAATGAGTTTGAAGCAAATCGCATAAGAACTCAACTTTCGTCCAATTTACAACCCACTTTCCACCCAGAGGAGTGAATTTTCCGGAAAATTGGTATGCAGTTTTAAATGAATTTTCATATTGATCTTTGAAAATGAGTTTGAAGCAAATCGCATAAGAACTCAACTTTGGCCTTTTTACCACCCACTTTCCACCCAGGGGGGTGAATTTTTCAGAAAATAGTAATGCAGTTTTTAATGAATTTTTATATTGATCTTTGAAAATGAGTTTGAAGCAAATCGCATAAGAACTCAACTTTGGCCTTTTTACCACCCACTTTCCACCCAGGGGGGTGAATTTTCCGGAAAATTGGTATGCAGTTTTAAATGAATTTTCATATAGATTTTTGAAAATGAGTTTGAAGCAAATCGCACAAAAACTCAACATTCGCCCTATTTACCACCCATTTTCCACCCGGAATGCGAATTTTCGGGAAAATTGGCATGCAGTTTTAAATGAATTTTCATATAGATCTTTGAAAATGAGTTTGAAGCAAATCGCACAAAAACTCAACTTTCGCCCTATTTACCACCCACTTTCCACCCAGGGGGGTGAATTTTCCGGAAAATTGGTATGCAGTTTTAAATGAATTTTCATATAGATTTTTGAAAATGAGTTTGAAGCAAATCGCACAAAAACTCAACATTCGCCCTATTTACCACCCATTTTCCACCCGGAATGCGAATTTTCCGGAAAATTGGTATGCAGTTTTAAATGAATTTTCATATTGATCTTTGAAAATGAGTTTGAAGCAAGTCGCATAAGAGCCCAACTTTGAAAATGAGTTTGAAGGAAATCGCATAAGAACTCAACTTTCGCCCTTTTTACAACCCACGTTGAACACAGGGTGGTGAATTTTCCGGAAAATTGGTATGCAGTCATAAATTATTTTTTAAATAGATCATTGAAATTAAGTTTGAAGCTGATCGGATGATAAACAAAAATGTTGCATACAACGGTTTTCCACGAATTTTCCACATTTCCCGACCGAATTTTCCAAAATCCGGTCTTAGTGCTCACTTTCGGTATATGGCTAAGCTACTGTGAAAGATTCAGCCATCTAGCTCTTATGGTCTTATGGGCCCTGCGTTGATTGCCAATCGCCAATCACCAATATATTGAATATTAACTTAACTAAATAATATCGAATTTTATAAATTTAGGTTAAGTCAGTCGCGATCAAACACTCCCCGAGTTAAGACGTGCCCTAAAAATTTACGCGGAAGCTGCGCTAGCGCTAAAGCTAACATTAACAGTTATTCGATTCACAAAACAAAAGGAAACAAATCAGTGGTTGCTGATAAGCATTAACAAAGTGTTGTTGTTATCATGAACGACGACGAAGACGACACAACGGTTTGGAGCTGGCAGAGAGTAAAACCAAAGCCAAAGGCAATCAAGAGACAAAACCAAGTATCTCCGATTCTACTAAAGAAAAAAATCGCTCTGGACTTTGCACCCAGCACCAGCTCCAATCAATACGCCCTCCTAAGCGACAGCACGCCAAATAACGGAAATGAAGACGAAAACGAAGCACTGGACATGATAACTGAAGACACCTTAGATGAATCTGCCAAGCCGCCACCTATATTCTTATCTGAAGTCAGTGATATAAAAGGAATGCTAGTTTATCTCGAGACTAAAATTTTAAAAGAGCTTTTCTTTTATAAAATTCAACGCGATGGTCATGTGAGAGTTATGGTAAAGTCTATTGAAGAATACAGGAAACTTGTTAAAACTCTTTCTTCAGATTTTGTCAAATTTCACACATACCAGCTTAAACAAGAGAGGGCATTCAGAGTTGTTATTAAAAATTTGCACTTCTCAACGGATATCGACTTAATTAAACAAGATGTGGAGTCCAAAGGTCACGCTGTTAGAAACATTAGTAATATTAAAAGTCGTGTAACCAAAGAGCCATTGAATTTATTCTACTTAGACATTGAGCCCAACAATAAGAACTTAGATATATACAAAGTTAAACACATTGGTAACGCAGTTGTTAATATAGAACCACCCCGTAAAACCAAAGAAATCGTTCAGTGCTCTCGTTGCCAGGAATTTGGACACACAAAGTCATATTGTGCCAAAACTCACAGATGTGTGAAATGACCATCCCAGCAACATTTGTCCAAAAGATAAAGAGCAACCAGCAAAATGTGCCAACTGCAACGAAGACCATGCTGCTAGTTACAAAGGGTGTAAAGTCTATCAGGAACTTATATCAAAAAAATTAGTAAGCGGACGCAACCACTAGAAAAACACCAAAGATGACAATAATAAAAATGACATTGCTACATCTCAATCATTTGCTCCGTTTAATAATTCGACCCAACAACCCAAAGATTACCAATCAGACCCTAAAGCTGCTGCAGGAAATAGTATCTCGAACAATTCTTTAGAAAGAATAGAACAGCTTCTAGAAAAACAATCTCAACTTACCAATAATTTACTTAACATGATAATGTTACTTGTAAATAAGCTATGCAAATTAATCTAAACTTAGGAATATGGAATGCCAATGGGCTTTCCAACCATGTAAATGAAATATCTTTATTTTTAAAAACGAATGCCGTTGACGTCATGCTTATTTCTGAAACACACTTCACTAGAAAATCTTTTTTTAGAGTTATTGGATACGACACAGTAAGAGCTGACTATCCGTCAGATAGAGCTCATGGAGGTGCTGCAATTATTGTCAAGCAGGGCCTTAAATTCCAAATCATGGACAGTACTAGGGAAAACGCTATGCAGGCTGCCACAATTGCGATAAAATGTATGCACGCAGATGTATCAATAACAGCGATTTATCTCCCACCAAGATTCACAATAAAAGAACTCGATTTTAAAAACTTTTTCCAAGGACTAGGAACAAAGTTTATTGTGGGAGGCGACTTAAATGCCAAACATCCATGGTGGGGATCCAGGTTGACTTACCCGAAGGGATCGGAGTTATACAAATGCATACGAAACAATAACATAACAACTTTGTCAACTGGTGTGCCTACATACTGGCCAACTGATAGTCGAAAAATTCCTGATTTGATTGATTTCGTAGTATTCTCTGGAATCTCAAAATCACACATGCGAGTAATGGAGAGCTTTGACCTTAACTCAGATCATTCTACAATAATAGCAACTTACAGCACCATAGCCCATATGTTTGAAAAGCCCTATAAAGTCATTGCAGCCTCTACAGACATTAACGCATTTAAAAGCTATTTATACTCAGCTATAAGCCTGGACATTTCGTTAAAAACAGGAGAGGAGATAGACTATGCTGTGGAGCTTTTCACAAATACAATTCATAAAGCGAGCTACAGAAGCACGAATCATGCTCTTATTCATCAAAAACCAAACCAATTGTACCTTTCAACCGAACTTCGACAAAAAATACAAAATAAAAGAAATCTGCGAAAACGCTGGCAAGAAACTCACTACGCTGCTGACAAAAGATTATACAACAAGGCTGCATCTGAACTTACACAACTGCTGTCGAACTTACGCAATGAATATCTAGCTGCGTATCTGAGAAACTTAGACCCTAATTTCTGCAACAATGAATACAACCTATGGAGGGCGACTAAATACCTAAAGAGACCAGCTAAAAGAAACATAAGTATTCGCAAAAGCAATGGAACTTGGTGTAGGTCCAATAATGAACAAGCGGAAGCATTTGCACAACATCTGCATTCTGTGTTTCAGCCAAACGTTATAAATAATTATATAACAGAGACTTAAGTAGAAAAATTCCTTGAGTCACCCTGATAAATGAGCTAGCCTATTAAAAGCATCAAATATGAAGAAGTTGTGACAGAAATCAAATGCTTGAACAATAAAAAAGCACCAAGCCCTGATAAAATAGACGGCATCACCCTAAAAAATTTACCACCAAAATGCATTCGGTTTCTCACTCTTGTATTTAACGTGATTCTCAGACTAGACCACTTTCCAAGTCAATAGAAATGTGCAGAGATCATTATGATCCCAAAGCCAAACAAAATAGAAACGGGATTGACATCATACCGTCCCATTAGTCTGTTGACAATATTCTCGAAAGTGTTTGAAAAAATACTATTGAAGAGAATGTTGCCAATTTTGGACGAACTTTTCATCATTCCTGAATACCAATTCGGATTCAGGAGAAGTCACGGGACCCCTGATCAATGTCACATGGTCATTAATGATATAGTTTCTGCATTTGAAAACAAAAAATACTGCACTGCTGCATTTCTTGATGTTCAACAAGCGTTCGATCGAGTCTGGCACAATGGTTTATTGCACAAGATAAAGAAATGGCTACCTGCTCCGTACTATTTATTAATCAAATCATATCTGACCAAAAGATGCTTTTACGTGCAACAGAAAAACGACACATCAACACTACTTCTTATCAACGCAGGCGTCCCAGAAGGAAGCGTATTGGGACCAATTCTCTACACCCTATATAGGGCCGACATACAGTTACAAACAACTGCACTGTTGCAACATATGCTGATTATACAGCTGTTTTAGCAACAAGTACATCTATTAATGAAGCGTCCGAGCTCCTGCAGTGTGAGCTAAGCCTAATTGAAGACTGGTTCCTTCGATGGAAAATTAGAATCAACTCCCTGAAATCCGTCCAAATAACTTTTTCATTAAGACCAGGTAGCTGCCCAAATGTTACACTTAACGGCTCACCAATTCCACAAAGTATATGTGTGAAGTATCTCGGCTTGCATCTCGACCGCAGGTTAACATGGAAAAACCACATTAAAGCAAAATGTCAACAACTCAGACTTAAAACACTAAAAATGTCCTGGTTGATAAGTAGAAAATCAGAAACCACTTTGGAAAACAAAATTCGCCTCTACAAATCCATACTGAAGCCTGTTTGGACCTACGCTATACAGCTCTGGGGAACTGCTAGCAACTCAAATATTGAGATACTTCAGCGTTACCAATCAAAAACTTTGAGACTCATTGTCAATGCTGCTTTTTACGTATCTAATGCAAATATTCACAAAGATCTTAATATTCCAACCATAAAAGAAGAAATAAATAAAACTAGCAAGAAATATATCGACAGACTCCACAACCACGAAAATAATTAAGCCTTAAGTCTAGTAGACAATAGTTTCACAGTAAGAAGACTGAAAAGATACCACATTCTCGATCTCCCCGATAGATAAATCCATTAAACTGAAAAGATGTTATATATAATAGCAGGGCTCATTGGAAAACTGCTATATCTGTTAATTTAATATTAATTATACAAAAAGGTTAAGTAAACCATTACATTAAACTAAATATGAAAAGTCACATATAATTCTTTATAAAGGGCGGTGTTCACTCGGCGTGTAATTACGGCAAGGAAATCCTTCTAAAAAAATAATATTCTGCTAAGTTGCTGTTAATTAATAGAAAACCGAATATTCTGGCAACCTTACGCTGCTGTCAGCTGTTTACCGAAGCCAAAAAAAGAAGAAAACATAAACAAAACAAAAGTGAAATTATATTTATAATGGATACACAGTAAGTACATAAATAGATATGCATATGAATATAGATCAATATAGTGAAATTTATTTAATTAATATCATCATTCAACTAAATGTTGCAAAACTGGCAGCCACCTGCTTGGAACACCAAACCCTGGATTATTTGATTAATTAATTTTTATAATTGTCTTATCTCTTCATTTGAAAAGGCAAGCAGCCGCCGCTTGCGTATTTTTTGCTCACTCATTTTGCTCTTCTTCTTATTGTTTTACAATCTCAACTCTAAAACATGATTTCGGCGCGAAATGTTATCTTAACAGCTCTGTTAAGTTTAAAGTAATTGACAACATAACGTATTGATTACGCGGCCTTTTTACGAGTCGAGTGAAAACTACTTATGGAATGGATTCCGCGCACAAATTACCCAGCTGTTTTTACTCCCTGTTCCCACTAAAAATGGGAAAAAGGGAGTTATAAAGTACTGCAAATGTGTGTAACAGACAGAAGGAGGCATTTCCGACTATATAAACTACATATATTCTTGATCAAGATCAACAGCCGACACGAACTAGCCATGTCCGTCTGTCTGTCCGTATGAACACACAGATCTCAGAGACTATAAGAGCTAGAGACACCAAACTTGGCATGAAGGTTCCTGTATACCATACGCAGATCAAGTTTATTTCAAATTTCGGATAAAAATTCACATTAAGTTTTTCTGTAGTAATTTAAGATTTTTGAAATTAGTTAATTTATTATACTCTTTTTTAAACTTTTTTGAAAAAAAGGAAAAAAGAGTATATTGGGTTTGTGAAATGTCCGTCCGTCCGTCTGTCCGTCTGTATGAACGCAGGTTTTTTCCACAGTTTTGAAGCTAGAGCAACCAAACTTGGTATACATTTTGGTATATACCATAGTCAGACAAAGTGTCAAGATCTCCCCCGCACCCCCACCCCTTCCCCCACAAACCTTTATCTACCACAGTTTTACAGCTAGAGTATCCAAATTTTGCACAAGGGCTACTAATCACTTGCGTGATTGATCTGACAAAAAAATTCGGGCACGCCCACCCCCGCCCATAAAAATGAGCAAAGTCTGTATCTCCCCCACCCCAGTAGCTAGAGTCCCCAAATTTTGCAGGTTGAATTCTATTGCACTATTTAATAGATAGGATAAAAATAATTTTGCCACGCCCACCTCCGCCCTTGCAATCGACCAAAGTTTGTTTCTCCCAAACTTGTAGAGCGGGCCCAACCAAACTTAAATTGATGGCAAAACTTGAAAGATTTGAGCAAAAATATAATTGCCACGACCACTTCTGACTTCGCAAAGAGGCTTAAAAAGTGTGTAACGCAGTCGGGTGCATCCGACTGCAACGTTCGTACTTGTTTTAATTTTTTTTTTTTTTTAAACAGAGTATGTTGGTTGTGAAATATCCGTTCGTCCGCAGTCTGTGTGAACTCAGTTTGTTCCTTAGTTTTGAAGCTAGAGCAACCAAACTGAGTTCACACAGACTGCGGACGAACGGATATTTCACACCCAACATACTCTGTTTTACAACAAACTTTGGTCGATTGCAAGGGCGGAGGTGGGCGTGGCAAAATTATTTTTATCCAATCTATTAAATAGGGCAATAGAATTCAACATGCAAAATTTGGGGACTCTAAATAAAGGGCTGTGGGAGATACAGACTTTGCTCATTTTTGGGGGCGGGGGTGGGCGTGGCCAACATTTTGTATTCAGATCAATCAAGGATGTGATAAGTAGCCCTTGTGCTAAATTTGGTTACTCTAGCTATAAAACTGTGGGAGATATAGGTTTTTGAGGTTTGTGGGGGAAGGCGTGGGGATGGGGGGAGATCTTGACACTTCGTCTGCCTATGGTATATACCAACATGTACACCAAGTTTGGTTGCTCTAGCTTCAAAGCTGTGGAAAAAAACGGACATTTCACAAACCCAATATACTCAGTTTTTTTTTTTTTTTTTTAAATTTAAAAAAACCGTTTAATAATTTATGACTTCATATAATTTTCCGGAAAATTCACCCCATTGGGTAGAAAATGGGTGGTCAAGGTTGTCAGTGCAAAAGTTAAGTTTGTATGCGATTTGCTTCAAACGCATTTTCAATGATCTATATGAAATTTCATTAAAAACTGCATTCCAATTTTCCGGAAAATTGACCCCTGGGTGGAAAGTGGGTGGCAAATAGGCCAAGTCTACATACATTTTGAAAAATCCAGAAAGTTGTTGAACAAATAACTTTATAACAACATTAAAAGATCTCGAGTTAACACAGGAGCCGAGCGAGAGAACAAAAACATTCGTCGGTAGAGCGAAGAGCAAGCCAAAAAATAACGAAATTTTAGTGTTCTTCGAGACAGTTTCGAGCTCTGATCAATTTAGAAAAAATGAGTTTTGATAAATTGAGAAACGGAAAAGTTTTCCATATTAAAACTGATTTTTCAACCGATTTTTGAAAAGCAGCAATAAGAAATAGTTGTCTGATTTTGATAAAATTTTGTCAGCATGTCTAAACTGTGCTTAAACTTAGATATAATGAGATTGGCTTAGTTATCTTAAGGAACCAAAATGTTTTTCAACAAACCGATGCTATGGCAGCTACATGATAAAGTGGTCCTAATTTTAATGACATTCCACCAACATTTTTAAAACGTCTTTAAACTTAGATGAAATGAGATTGGCTGAGATATTTTAAAAATCGAAAAAGTTTTTCATACAAAAACATATTTTACATCCGATCGTCTCCATGGAAACTATTTGTTATAGTAGCCCGATCTGGCCGATTCTGACATATGTACTGCTTGCAGAAAGAGGAAGCATTTGTGTCAAGTTTCATCGAGATTGCTCTAAAACTGAGGGACCAGATCGCCCGCCATTTCAAATCTTTGAACTCTTTGAGAAATGGAAACGGGCAAAAATTCGATAGAGTCCCGCCCGTCGCAGGTGTCTATTTTGGGGACATGGAGAAATCCCGCCCCGTATAAATAATTTTCCAAAAAAAAAGTTTGCATGCAACATTTTACCGAAAATTTTCCGACATTTCGAATGGATTTTCCAAAATTGAAAAATAACGTTGTTTATATTTTTGTACCGCGTGCCTTTTAAAGCGAGCTTGAAGCAAATCACACGAAAACTAAACTTTGGCCATACCACCCACTATTGTTGAATTTTCCGGAAAATTATTATGCAGCGATAAAGAGTGCAAAGCATACTCTGTAGAACGCTAGACCGGTGCCACACTAGCGATATGCCTTGAATTTAGTGATGAGAACCGATGCTCATCCGCAATACCAGCAATGCATTTACCTAACGATTTTCAATAAGGCATTTCGGCCAAACGTACCGAGCGGTACGACGCTGCATTACTATTCGCTTAGGACTTGCCTGGCACCAGCAAAGTCGTAAAATCGTTAGTACGATTTGACTATTGGCAAGGGCTATTGCTCTGGCCCCTTCGCATTAGGGTAATCTTTAGTGATTTCCCTGGTGGCAAATGTCTAGCAATATCGTTAGTACGTTTAACATAGCTATTTGACTAGGGCTATTGCTCTATCGATTTTATTAACGACAAAGGCCTAGTAAAATCGTTAGTTACATGGTTGTAAAAAACGGTTTAATGAAATATTCATATAAACGGTGTTTTATTATCACTGTGGACGGCAGTCCACGCTAAGGACGAAGCAGAACGAAGTGTGCAAACGGCGACAAGCAAGAATGAAAGGTTTGCTGTGAGTGTCCGATCAGATCGATCTATATACCGATCGAAAGGTATTACTTTAACTAAGAAAAGTGCATTCTAAAACTTTTGGTACTCATCAGGTTCATGAGGCACAGGCGAACAAGTGAGAAGGAAAAAATTTAAGAGTTAAGGGCCGTTGGGGCTTTTTTGGTATTTTTTTTAGCCCACAAATGTTTTAATTCTGAATACACATCGAATGACACCTTCATACATTTTAAAATTAAAGTGGCTTTTCCAAATTGAGATGAAAAGGTTGACGGCTTGTATGTTTGAATCAACGCGTAGAATTTTGTGGACTTGTTCCCCATCATAACCCAAGAAACGTTTCTTTTACCACTTTTCTGAAAAACCGCTGGTTTGGCGGGAAAACGCTAAAAACCAAGTAAGCTACACACACGTTCTACAATTTATTGAAAAGGTATTTTTGAGAGCTTTTAAGCTTACCTTGGCAGTTTTTCTTAAAACACTCAGGTGAAAAAATGCAGGTGAAATAACTTTTTTTTTACATTTTGGCAATTTAAAATAAGTTGGCCTAACCGAAATGATAAATACACATATCTGGCATAATTCGTCTTCGCAAGATATTAACTATTTAGTATACCTACTACTACTACTAAAATAGGCCTTAACGTGTAGTCCGAGTATGCTAGCCCAGTGCAGGAAGTCGATTTTTTTTTTGCTCTTATATTTTGTTTTTTATACCCTTGCAGGTATTATAATTTTGTCACGAAATGTGTAACGCACTAAAGGAGACGTCTCAGAAAAAAATTTGTATATTTATGATCAGCATCAACAGCCGAGTCATGTCCGTCAGTCCGTTTGTCTGTCTGTTCATATATACGTTTTTCAAGCCATTTTCTAGAGCTATCTTGATGAAACTTGGCACAGATGCTTTTTCTTACTGCAGGTAGTACCTATAGTTGAATTGGCCAGATCGGACCACTATAAAATATGTGTAGCTGCCATAGGAACGATCGGTTGAAAAATAAGTTTTTGTATAAAAACAACTTTTTTGTTTTTCAAGATAACTCAACCAAACTCACTAAACCTGAGTTTAAAAACAGTTTATACGATGAAAAAATTATCTATAATATA
This sequence comes from Hirtodrosophila cameraria, assembly GCA_949708635.1. Lineage (NCBI taxonomy): Eukaryota > Metazoa > Arthropoda > Insecta > Diptera > Drosophilidae > Hirtodrosophila > Hirtodrosophila cameraria. The sequence goes on from OX453089.1 coordinate 33,413,982, forward strand.
TTGTCTTTAATATATTATCTATAATATATAATAAATATATCTAATAGCTGCCATTGGAAATATCGGTTGAACAATTTATTTTTGTATGAAAAACCTATTTGTTTTTAAAGAAAACTCAACCAAACTCGAAATGGGGCTTCAATATCCTATGGCTGGCATAGGTTGAAAATAAATTTTGTATGAAATACTTTTGTGTTTTTCAGATATATATGCCAAACTCATTATATCTAAATTAAAGCACGTTCTACACATGTTGACCAAATTTTACCAAAATGGGACCACTATAACATATAGGTGCTATATGACCAATCAGTTAAAAAATAAGTTTTAAAAAGAGTGTAACGCAGTCGGGTGCATCCGACTGCAACGTTCGTACTTGTTTTAATTTTTTTTTTTTTTTAAACAGAGTATGTTGGGTGTGAAATATCCGTTCGTCCGCAGTCTGTGTGAACTCAGTTTGTTCCTTAGTTTTGAAGCTAGAGCAACCAAACTTAGTATACATGTTGATCTGATACGGGTCCGATTTAGTCGAAAAAACGGAGTGATACACAAGACCTGATTCGGGTCCGCAACGGAGCCGTTACGGATCCGTTACGTATACGTTTTTTCATGATATACCGGACCCGTTTCGGTTCCGTTACTGGACCCATTACTAGACCGCTCACTGGTCGAGAAGCAATCAACTCCATTTTTATTTCTTCTTAATTTCATTGCCTGTCATTTTAATATCAAAAAACACAAAATTATAAAAATAATCATATAAAACAAGTAAGAATACTCTAGTCGAGTGTGCCCGATTACGAGACTTCTTGCTCCCAACTTGCATTTCAAGCAGTTCAGCGGTAACACAAGCAAGCAGTGCACTTAACTCGTAAACTGCTTGTCAAACTGTTGTTGCTGCCAGCTGACACGGAAGTAATAGATCCTTCTATAACTTTGGTGCTATTTTTATCCGATCGTGTTGAAATTTACACATCCGAAAGACATTGATTAAACATACATGTGTACCAAAAATTAAAGCTTTATCTTTAAAATTGTGGCTGTGGGAGTCTTTTGCGATTTGCGGGGGTGCGGGGGGGTGCATCCGAAATTTGAAATAAACTTGATCTGCGTATGGTATACAGGAACCTGCATGCCAAGTTTGGTGTCTCTAGCTCTTATAGTCTCTGAGATCGATGCGTTAATACAGACAGACAGACGGTTATGGCTAGTTCGTCTCGGCTGTTGATCCTGATCAAGAATATATATAGTTTATATGGTCGGAAATGCATCCTTCTGTCTGTTACACACATTTGCAGTACTTTATAACTCCCTTTTTCCCATTTTTAATTGGAACAGGGAGTAAATTCAAGAAAGAAATGTTATCTTCGGCGTGCCGAAGATATATTCCCTTGCAGAAAAGATTTGCAAAAGAAAACTTATTTTTCAACCGATCGTTCCTATGGCAGCTATTAGATATAGTGAACCGATTTTGATAAAATTTTGTCCAAATATGTCGATAGTGCTAAAACTTAGACATAGTGAGTTTGGTGGAGTTATTTTGAAAAACAAAAAAGTTTTTCTTACCAAAACTTATTTTTCAACCGATCGTTCATATGGCAGCTATAAGATATAGTGGTTCGAATTTCGATGAAATTTTGCCAACCTATGTGAATAGTGTTCAAACTGAGACATAGTGAGTTTGGTTGAGTTATTTGGAAAAAAAAAGTTTTTCATACAAAAACTTATTTTTCCACAGATCGTTCCTATGGCAGCTATAAGATATAGTGAGCCGATTTTGATAAAATTTTGTCCAAATATGTGGATAGTGTTAAAATATAGACATAGTGAGTTTGGTGGAGTAATTTTGAAAAACAAAAAAGTTTTTCTTACAAAAACTTATTTTTCAACCGATCGTTCATAAGGCAGCTATAAGATATAGTGGTTCGAATTTCGATGAAATTTTGCCAACCTATGTGAATAGTGTTTAAACTGAGACATAGTGAGTTTGGTTGAGTTATTTTGAAGAACAAAAAAAGTTTTTCACACAAAAACTTATTTTTCCACCGATTGGTCCTATGGCATCTATAAGATATAATGAGCCAATTTTGATAAAATTTTGTCCAAATATGTGGATAGTGTGTAAACTCAGACATAGTGAGTTTGGGTGAGTTATCTTGAAAAAGAAAAAAGTTTTTCATACAAAAATTTTTTTTTCAACCGATCGACCTTATGGCAGCTATATGTCATAGTTTTCTGATCTGGCCGATTTTGACATTAGTACTGCTTGCAGAAAGAAGAAGCATCTGTGTCAAGTTTCATTACGATAGCTCTTAAACTGAGGGACTTGTTCGCATATAAACAGATGGACAGAAGGACAGCCGACATGACGGACATGACTCGGCTTTTGTTGCTGATTACGAATGTACAAATTTTTTTTTTCTGTGACGTCTCCTTCAAATCGTTACACATTTCGTGAGAAAATTATTATACCGTCTGCAAGGGTATATAGATACAGGCTTTGCTCACTTGTGGATGCGAGGGTGGGCGTGGTAATTTTTTTTTTATCAGATCAATCAAGGAGTGACTAGTAGCCCTTGTGGCAAATTTGGTTACTCTAGCTATAAAACTGTGGAATATACAGTTTTTTGCGTTTTGTTGGGGAGGGGGTGATCTTGACACTTTGTCTGCCTATGGTGTGTACCAGGGGTGCCCAGAGCCTATAAACACGACGCACATTTGTTTTTGTATTGCACATAGCATATAGAATGTGTGTGATTTTGCACACGCCATCTGCTGGCGGTGCACATTGCAAAATTACACAAAACATTTCTCGCTTTCCGTCCACTTTCGTTGCTGGCAAAACAACAAAAAACAACATTGTGCGTCGTGGGTATAGGCTCGGAGTACCGTTACACACTCGAATGTATTTTGTTGTTGTATTATGGTTTTGTGTACACTGAAAAAACGAAAATGTGCATTATTTTGTAAATCTTTGGCACGTGTGTTCTTCTCTCATTTTTTCATTTGTCATTTATTTATGCAGGTTCACATCCATAAGACAGTGTGCCCGACTACGAGACTCCCTACTACCAACTTGCATTATAAGCAGTTCAGCGGCAATACAAGAAAGCAGTGAACTTCACTTGTGCAGTGCCCGTCAAACTGTTGTTTCTGCCAGGTGAGACGGGGATAATAGTTTCTTCCATTACTTTGGTGCTATTTATCCGACCGTGATGAAATTTACACAGCTGATCAACATTGATATAAAATATATGTGTACCAAAAATTGCGGCTGTGGGAGTCTTTTGCGAATTGCAGGGGTTCGGGAGGGTGCATCTGAAATTTGAAATAAACTTGATCTGCGTATGGTATACAGGAACCTACATGCCAAGTTTGGTGTCTCTAGCTCTAATAGTCTCTGAGATCGACGCGTTCATACGGACAGATAGGAAGACGAACATGGGTAGTTCGAAAAAAAACTATCGACGTTGGTGACGAGGGTCTACCAAGGCTGGAAATAACAAAACAGACGCGCTTTACGGAATAAAACGTGTCTCGGGGATCAAAAAAAAAATAATAATAATAATAAAATAGCGACGCTGGAGAAGAGGATCTACCACGGCTGGAAACCACCCTTTAAGCTAGAGTTCCCAAGTTTTGCAGGTTGAATTCTATTGTCCTATAAAAAAGATTGCTTAACAAAAATTGTGCCACGCCCACCCCCGCCCCGCACACTTGCTCTGGCCACGCAGTACAAATTATTTGAAGACAAAATCTATACACAATTAAAAGGAATGCCAATGGGATCACCGACATCTCCAGTTATCGCGGATATTGTGATGGAAGAACTATTAAACAATATTATTAAGAAGTTAAGACACCCTCCCCGACTGATGACAAAATATGTAGACGATTTATTTGCGATAACAAGAAAAGACGAAGTACAAAATACACTTGAAATCATACCACAAAAATATTAAATTTACTATTGAACTGGAAACGGAAGGAAAATTACCATACCTAGATTCAATACTACACAAACAAGGGAACAAATTAAAAATAAAATGGTACAAAAAACCGACGGCATCAGGACGAATACTCAACTTTTACTCTAGACACCCAAAAACAATAATAATGAACGCAGCCCTCAACACTATAACAAGAATGCTCAACATAAGTGACAACATATACCACGAAGAAATAAAATGCAATATAAAAGAAATATTAACAAACAACGACTTCCCAATAAATATAATAAATACATTAATATACAAATACACCTCAACCGAACCTAAAACTAACGACAAAGAAGAGCAAAAACAATATAGATCTTTAATATATGTACCACACCTATCCGAGAGATTTAAAAACTCAGATTGCTATGACAAAGATGAAATAAAAATAGCACATAAGCCCACAAATACATTGGGTACGGACAGAATGACTGCAACAAAATATATGTAGCTACCACAAAATCCAAATTAAAAACAAGTAAGAACGTAGCAGTCGGGCTCACCCAACTGCGATATACTCTGTTTTCTGTACGTATATTAAATTAAATTCTTTAAAAGACTAATTATATATATGTATATGCTACAAACTATAAAATTCTTTCCACTAGGTGCAGAACGCTGCAAACGCCCAAAGCAGAGCGAGACGCGTACTTGTCAAAATGATCACTCGTTTACTGGGGCGGGGGTGGGCGTGGCAAAATTTTTTTTCTCCAATCTATCGAAGATTTCAAATGGAGTCATACTGCAAAATTTTGGGTTTCTAGCTATAAAGGTGTAGGAGATACAGGTTTAGCTCATTTGCGGGGGCGGTAGTGGGCGTGGCATATTTTGATCTTGACACTTTGTCTGACTATGGTATATACCAACATGTATACCAAGTTTGGTTGCTCTAGCTTCAAAACTGTGGAAAAAACCAGCGTTCATACAGACGGACAGACGGACAGACAGACGGACGGACGGACATTTCACAAACCCAATATACTCTTTTTTTCCATTTTGGAAAACAGAGTATAACAAGACTATCACAACATAAATCTAATACAAAACTAAGACATCAAACAGAAAAACAAAAAACTGCACTTGCGACACACTGCGTAGAAAGTGGTCACTCACCAAACTTTGACGCAACGACGATATTAAAACAAGAACAACACTACGGAAAACGCTACACTCTTGAAATGCTACATATAATAGATACACCAGCTGACAACAGACTAAACTACAAAACAGACACCGATAACTGCGCTCACATATACAGACACCTCCTTACACATAAATAATTAGTTGACAACTCCACGCCACACAGAGCGGACGTGTAAAAATCTGTACGTATAGTTATTAAATGTAAATGTAAAATTAAGTTTTGTAAAAATGTTTTAAAATTGTTGTAGATGCCCTGAAGACGGTTATCGAAGATTACCGAAATATATTGGTGGAAAAAACAAAAACTATAGTTTTTTAACTAAACAGTGACCTCAAGCCAGCTAAACTCCTCTATTTTTGTTTTCTTTAATAACTTCTTTGCTTATGAACCGATTGTTTTGAAACTTGCAGTATCTGTTAACTACATGAAAGTTAAGGTGCTTGTCAAATTACAAGACAGTATCTTTAAAATTGTGGCTGAGTACTTTAAAACTCTCTTTTCCCATTTTTAATGGGTAGAGGGAATAAAAAGGGTATATATCTTCCTCACGCCGATTATAACATTTCTTTCTTGCTTTACTTAATATTGGTAATATTTTTTCCTGAGATCCATAAATAAAAATGCTGTTTTGCCAATTAAGAAGAAACAAGCCGCTACATTTATTATAGTTAATTAAGTTAACAATGTATTCTTAATCTTGTGAACAATTACAGAAAACAGTTCCAAAATATTGAGCAAGGATGCGCCAATGAAAAGTCCAATTACACCTCCAATCGCAACTAGAAAAAATAAAGAAGAAATTTTACTAAATTAATGTCAGTATCTTATTTTTAATTTTTAAGCAGTTGGTAAGAAAAAACCATTTACATCGTCTTTTGTATTGTAGTCGGGAAGGGGTTTCGCTATTTAACCCCCCTCCCCATCACATATAATCGAAATGTATGCAAATTGCTATGAAAAAATAATAAAAATTTATTTAAAATTATAATAAAGCGATTCTATCACAGCAACGAACATAGTTCTTTATTATTTATTTATTACTCCCTGTTCCCATAAAAAATGGGAAAAAGTTAGTTATACAGCACTGAAAATGTATGTAACAGACCAAAGGAGGCATTTCCGACTATATAAACTATACTTGACTAAACTAAACTTGATCAGGATCAGCAGCCGAGACGAACTAGCCATGTCCGTCTGTCTGTCCGTCTGTCTGTATGAACGAGTCGATCTCAGAGACTATAAGAGCTAGTGACACCAAACTTGGCATGCAAGTTCCTGTATACCATACGCAGATCAAGTTTATTTCAAATTTCGGATCCTCCCCTCCGCACCCCTCAAATTGAAAAAAAAAACTCCTATTACCCCAGTCTCAGCAGGCAGAAACAATAGTTTGACATGCACTGGACAAGTTAAATGCGCTGCTTGCTTGTGTTGCCACTGAACTGCTTGAAATGCAAGTTGGGAGCAGGGAGTCTCGTAGTCGGGCACAATCGACTGGAGCATTCTTACTTGTTTTATTTCCCATTTCCTTAAAAGTATCAATGGAAATTAATTCAATGATCTTTTCGCTCGGTATATTTATTTTTAAATATAAATTCAAATATATATTTATGCGCCTATCTTCTAGCACATTTTAATTTTATTGTTGTTAAGTCTTGTCGAGTGCGATTAATTTTAATACTCTTTTTTAATTTTTTTGAAAAAAAAAAAGAGTATATTGGGTTTGGAAATGTCCTTCTGTCCTTCCATCTGTCCGTCCGTCTGTCTGTATGATCGCAGTTTTTTTTCCACAGTTTTGAAGCTACAGCAACCAAACTTGGTATACATGTTGGTATATACCATAGGCAGACAAGGTGCCCGACTACGAGACTCCCTGCTCCCACTTTGCATTTCAAGCAGTTCAGCGGCAACTCAAGCAAGCAATGCACTTAACTCGTAAAGTGCCTGTCAAACTGTTGTTTCTGCCAGCTGAGACGGGGGTAAAAGATTCTTCCGTAACTTTGGTGCTATTTATCCGATCGTGTTGAAATTTTCACAGCAGATCAACATTGATGCAACATATATGTGTACCAAAAATCTCTATCTTTTAAATTGTGTCTGTGGGAGTCTTTTGCGATTTGCGGGGGTGCGGGGGGGGGGGGGGGGGGGGGGGTGCATCCGAAATTTGAAATAAACTGGATCTGCGTATGGTATACAGAAACCTGCATGCCAAGTTTGGTGTCTTTAGCTCTTATAGTTTCCGAGATCTGTGTGTTCATACGGACAGACAGACAGACGGACAGACAGACGGACATGGCTAGTTCGTCTTGGCTGTTGATCCTGATCAAGAATATATATAGTTTATATAGTCGGAAATGTCTCCTTCTGCCTGTTACACACATTTGCAGTACTTTATAACTCCCTTTTTCCCATTTTTAATTGGAACAGGGAGTAATAACTTTGCTTTATTAACATCAATTAAGAACTAAACAATTATGGATTTAAGAATAAAGGTTTAACCCAAGTGTCAATCCAACGCTGCTGTCGTCACTGCTGGCGTTGTCGCTGCTGCCGTTGTCCCTCGCTGTTATTGGTTATTGTCGCTGTCGCTGTTGTTGCCGCTGCTTCGAATATCGTTGGGTGTGATCCTAATTGGTCGCTGCAATTGACATGTGATCCCGTGAGCTTCTGCGCTGACAGGTGCCGTTGTTATTGGTCGCTGCATTTAGCGCCATTGAACTTGTTGTCTTGGATTCGTTGGTCCCACGGTTGGCCGTTGGAATGTGCACACTCAGCGCACGTGGGTAAGCCGTTGTTCCCTTCAACATTTGCACTTGCTGCAATGGTGATCGTCGCAGTGCGATGGTGTCAAGTTGCCTCCGCCGGTCACACGGTGGCTTGCCAAGAAAGCGCTTGATCGGCGCGAATGGCTTCTTACGCAACCTCTGTGTCCGCGTGACTTGTTTGTCTATGTTGTTCCGAATTCTGCGCGTGTGTCGATACTCTACTCTTTGATGGGACATTCTGGGCCTTAACTTATTTGTATATATATATATATATATATATATATATATATATATATATGTTCGTATACATATGGGCAATTCTCTGATGTCGAACGGGACATTACAAGTGGTAAAAAGTTTGAAATAATACGGAGTTTCAAAATCATTTTTCCCATAATAAAGTAGCTTTTGATTAGTGCTAAGGTCGATTTTGGGCATCTTTCGTTTTCGAGATTTTTACAAAGATCCAAGGTAGTCACACGGGATAAAAAGTAATATGGGTTTGCGGAGATCAATTCAAACTCAGATATCAGCAAAAGTTGAGACAATATATGATGCGAATTTCTGATAAATGTTTTACATTCATGACTCCTTAAAATGTTTTTAGTTTTACGCAAATGATTTGTAGTTTTAATAAATTTAATTTAAGCCTCTGTCGAATGGGACATGTCGCACGGGACATTTTTATACTCTTTATTTTTATTTTTTTTTTAAAAAAAGGAAAAAAGAGTATATTGTGTTTGTGAAATGTCCGTCCGTCTGTCCGTCCGTCTGTACGAACGCAGGTTTTTTCCAAAGTTTTGAAGCTAGAGCAACCAAACTTGGTATACAATGTATATAGTATATACCATATACCATAGGCAGGTAAAGTGCTAAGATTGTATCATAAAAAACTGAGTTATCTTGAAAAACAAAAATGTTTTTCATACAAAAACTTATTTTTCAACTATTGAAATAGATTTTTATAGGTTGGTTTTTCTTTTCTTTTAATTTGCTAGCAACGTTAATTTTTTAACTAATCAAACTCATTTTTGATATATATTTTTCTTTAAGTTTTAGTTTTAAGTATCATAACAGAAGAACCTCATACAATTCAATTCAAAAACAAAAAGATTTTTTGTTGCGGCCATCACCCATTCGCACTCATAAAATGTAAGCCATGTAATCATATAAACTACACCAGATCACAACATTCTATGCTATGTGTGCATACAGATGCGCAAAGCATTACGAGCATGCGTTGCTTACATGTGTACATGCGCAGGTGCGCATGCTTGACGCTAGCTCAGCTTTAGTTGTTGCGCTTTTTTCCCTTCCTGTGCACTCTTAAGTCGGCTATGCCGTGCTTAGCATCTTACAAGGTCCAACATTTCAGCAGGCCTGTTGAGGTAGATGTCGCTGTGGGCTTTAGAAAATATTCAACAATGAGGCACAAGCGCAAAACTATAAAAAAACAAGTAAGAATGCTCTAGTCGAGTATGCTCGACTACGAAACTCCCTGTACGCTGGTTAAACGCTGGCAGCAATTTATCAGCGGTGCTAAGTCTAAGATTATAATGGAATGGTCGCCCTTTGTAGATAAGCTACCGCGGGAAGTCAATTTGAAACTGGAGGTCGACAGGTATCCAGAGTTTGCATAATAGCGACCGAGCACTCCCTCGGCCATGCATCCTTCGGCATATGCAGTGATACCTTGGATTGGGGTGATTTGAAAGAGTTTTCTTCTCTTCGCCCGACTACAACTTGTCAGCGCCCTCGGCAGAGTCATTACAGTGCCAATTTCGTGAAATTGAGTAACACAGACGATCAAAATCGATAAATATATATGCTTGGTCATCATTGTTGCAGGTAAAACACTTATTATTGTTAAAAACGTTAAAAATCGCAAAAAATATTATATTAAAAATCGATTGACGGCGACGCACGTTAAACGTTAGAGAAATGGCAGCCACAAGACAGAGATGGGTGAAGCTCATCGATACATCGATACGTATCAATGCGAAATATCGACTAGACCCAATACGATATTTTATTTCAGCAAGAATATTTTAATTTATTTTATAATGCTTACAAAATAAATAAGGTGTACACAAGCTAATGTGCAAATTAGATGTAGTCGGGCTTAAGTCTTTTTGGTACAACGGACAGTATTGCAAAATGCTAAGATGCCACATCTTCACATTTTGACAGTGCCAACGCTGAGAAAATGCAACTGCAAAATGGCAACGCTGGGCAGGCATACGTGTGTACATACGTTCAAACATATTTATATGCTAGCCATTAATCTTCTCGCCACAGTCCTTGCTGTTTACTCCCTGTTCCCATTAAAAATGGGAAAGTATAATGATCAGGATCAACAGCCGAGACGAACTAGCCATGTCCGTCTGTCTGTCTGTCCGTCTGTCTGTCTGTAGGAACGCGTCGATCTCAGAGACTTTTAGAGCTAGAGACACCAAACTTGGCATGCAAGTTCCTGTATACCACACGCAGATCGAGTTTATTTCAAATTTCGGATGCAGCCCCCGCACTCCCGCAAATCGCAAAAGACTCCCTAAGCCTCAATTTTAAAGATAAAGCTTTAATTTTTGGTACACATGTATGTTTAATCAATCTTTCGGAGTTGTAAATTTCAACACGATCGGATAAATAGCACCAAAGTTATGGAAAAACTTATTTCCCCTGTCTCAGCAGGCAGAAACCACAGTTTGACATGCACTGTGCAAGTTGAGTACGCTGGTTGCTTGTGTTGGCGCTGAACTGCTTGAAATACAAGTTGAGCGCAGGGAGTCTCGTAGTCGGGCACACTCGACTAGAGTATTCTTACTTGTTTTTTAATGAATCCACTTAGCCAAATTTCTTACGCACTGCCCCGCTCGTCGGTCGAAGTATTAGACGCACACATCACAACCAAAGAAGTATTATATTCTATTTAAACGGCCAAAGTAACTTAAAGTCCGGGTTACGAACGTATACCGGTAGAATTTTTTAAGCATGATACGTCTCACTGCATTCAAATTTTGACAAATAACTTAACCACCTCACGCCTGCTCCTTGCCTGCCCAGCAGCTTCAAACAAAGCATAATTTTTCCAATACACAAATAAGGCGACCCGAAAGACTCAAGTAACTACAGAGGGATTTCTTGTCAAAATACAATAATGAAACTGTTTGCCTCAATTCTTCAAAAGTGCCTAGCCGAATGGGTAATCGAAAATGACGCACTGAGTGAAGCTCAATTTGGATTTCAAAGAGGATACTCCACAGTCGATGGTGTCTTTGTGCTTTCAGCGGTCGCTAACAGTTATCTGGAAGCTAAAAGGAAGCTCTACATTTGTTTCGCCGATTTTAAAGCAGCATTCGATACAATAAATCGTAGAAGCCTATTGGTGAAACTGAGCAACATAGGAGTATCTTCCAAATTCATCGCAGTTCTATAAAACTTGTGCGACGGAAACGAATCTGCTGAATGGGATGGTGATCACATTTCTGGAGGCACACTGGAGGTGTACTAATTGGTGAAACATCCATAAAAACATTAATGTATGCTGACGATATGGCCCTTCTAGCAGAGAGCGCCGAATGACTCCAATTAATGATAAACAAGCTGGAAGAATTCCGCCGACTGTGGAGCCTACAAATAAATGTGGAAAAAACCATGGTATTGGTGGACGAAACGCGCGAAATGAAAAATGGTTGCTGAACAACGTTGAGCTGGCCACAGTAAATAGGTTTAAATATCTTGGACTCACTATTGCTGGAAATATTCACTTCAAGCGCCATCTTCAAGAGAAACTACATCACTGCAAAACAGCAGTAAACAGCACATGGAAAAACATTTTTGGAAAACGTCATAAACGCATTTTCCGACTTCAGCGCACTACTCCTTACTATGCGCTTCACCTAGCAACTGGACTCCCATCTTAGTTTGCTGACTGTCTGCAAATGCACTTTAATTATATAAGAAAATTGATGAGTATGCCCAACTGAAGATTGCCAAAACTTGTCGCAACAATGATGACAAACAGGTCTACGATTTTTGAAAAGTGGAGGTATGGCAGAATATCGACCTTGAGCGAACTTGCCCATGGGAGAGCTCACATAATGAAATGATTCATCCAATATATATAAATGCGAGAGAGAGAGAGTAGTTCCAGGATCAGGCGAGACCAAGTGAGGCGAGAAGACTTTACAGGAAGCTCAATCTCAATCTCGGTGCAGCTAACTACAGACTATATCCTTAATATGCCGAGCACGCAGTGAGATGTTAAATCTACATTTTTTACCACACAGGAACTCAACAAAATCTGAGTGCAGCCTTTGCAACCTACGACAAACGGAAGACATTGCGCATTTCATCGGAGTGTGTCCAATTTTGAGTGAATTACGAAACTCTTACCTTGGCAAACCTTCTTTAACAGAAGGAAGCTAAACGGGAAAAACTGGTCGACATTATCTATGCCCTTAAATATCGAAATTGTATAATAAACGAATTATTTTAAAATATATATTCCAAAATCGCTGTGCTATCATATGTAATAATTAGATACATATTTAATTTCAAAACTATTTTAATGTTATGGCTAACGGTTTAAAACCAAGCCAAAAAAAATTTTAAATAAAATTCTACTACTACCACATAGTGATGTGTTGACCATATATGTACGTATGGTTGAAAATGGGCTATTGCCCAATGAATGGCTGCTAACTCTTGCTCTGTTGTGTTTTTATTGCTTTCACCTTTCGTGAATGAATGAGAAACGCATGCTATGGGTAATTGCTTGCCATCATAGGTTTGGGTTAAAGCTGCTCGGCAAGCTTGTTTATGTGCTAAAATCGGAATAGTGAAGTTGGCTGCATTAGAGGCTTTCTATAGATATTCGGATGCTGTTTGGCAATTATCAGACCATTCAAATATTACATTCTTTTTGCATAACCTTGTTATGTGACGAGAGTAGTCTGTAACATTTTTTATGAAATGTCTGTAATAATTGCAAAATGCAATAGAGCGTCTAGCGTTATCGGGGTCTGTTGAGATGGAGTAGTTTTCTATGACATTGTACTTTTTGTCATCTGGTAAGATACCTTGATCAGTACACTTATGACCTAGAAAAGTCACTTCATGCCTGATGAATGATCATTTTTCTGAGTGTAATTTAAGGTTGTGTTTCCCGCATTAGTCAAAAACGTTGGTTAGGTTTTTGATCATATGTGTTTAGGAACAACCGATGACTCTTAGGTCATCCATGTACAAAAATGCTTGTAAAGGATCTAATCCTGAGAAGGCTCTGGTCATATTTCTTTGAAAAGAATTTTGGCTATTTTGAGACCATATGTTAATTGCTCGCTGAAAAGGGCGTTATGTTTCTGGACTGTTCTTTTGGTTCTACTTGGTGAAAACTGGACATTAAATCTAGACATATGAAGTATCTTGCTCTGCATAGTTGGTTAAGAATGTCATTGTGGACGGCAGTCCACGCTAGGGACGAAGCAGCTCGAAGTGTGCAAACGGCGACTTGCATTATATACAGCAAGAATGAAAAATTTGCTGTGAGTGTCCGATCAGAGCGAGCTTTCTACCGATAGAAAGGTATTACTTTAACTAAGAAAAGTGCATACTAAAACTTTTGGTAACTCACCTGATTCATGAGATATCGGCGAATAGGTCAGAAGGGAAAATGTAAAGAATTGGAGCTAATGGGGTCGTTAAGGCATTTCAGTCTACAGACACGTTCATCATTTCATTGGAAAGGTATTTTTAGGAACTTTTAATCTTACCTTGTCCGATTTTTCTTAAAATACTAATAAATAACGTTTTTTTCGGTACATTTTGCCAATTTAAAATAAATTGTCGTAATTGCAATTCAATTTAATAAGGTTGTAGCCATTGAAATTCCGCAACTTTTGCTGTATAACACTTATCTGGCATAATTCGTATTCGCACGATATTGTCTGGCCTACTACTCCTACTCTTACTACTACTACTGCAATAGGCCTTAAGGAGTAGTCCGAGAATGCTACTTCCCAGTGTACCAAACAGCGAATGTTGAGTAAATGTTCGCCCAAACTATCGCAAACGGGCTCAGAAACGACCGTTTTGCGGACAAAAATACGAGTGTCACAATAAATGTTCGTAATGAGCTCGCAAACGATACTTTTGCGAGCATAAATACGAGTGTCGCTTTAACATTCGCTCAATACTCGCAAACGTGCTCGCACACGATAAAGTAGAGAGCATAAATACGAAAAAGAAAAAAGAATAGGCAAGAGAGACGACAAACGGTTTTTTTTTGGCAAGCGACACGACAACCAAAAAAACCGAGCGTCGCACGAACACTCTCTAAATGCTCGTAATCGACACGCAAACGATAATAATGCGAGTTTGAACAAGTAAGAACGTTGCAGTCGGATGCACCCGACTGCGATATACTCTTTTTTTCGCTACTTTGCGGAGTGAGAAGTAGGCGTGGCAATTGTATTTTTGCTCAAATCTTTCAAGTTTTGCCATGAATTTAAGTTTGTAACGGCCCGTTCTACAGGTTTGTGAGAAACAAACATTGCTCGATTGCAAGGGCGGTGGTGGGTGTGGCAAAATTATTTTTATCCAATCTATTAAATAGGGCAATAGAATTCAACCTGCAAAATTTGGGGAGTCTAGCTACTGGGGTGGGGGAGATACAGACTTTGCTCATTTGTGGGGGTGGGGGTGGGCGTGGCCAAAATTTTTTTGGCAGATCAATCAAGGATCAATCAAGTGATAAGTAGCCTTTGTGCTAAATTTGGTAAGTCTAGCTATAAAAGTGTGGAAGATATAGGTTTTTGCGGTTTGTGGGGGAAGGGGTGGGGGGGGGAGGGGAGATCTTGACACTTTGTCTGCGTATGGTATATACCAACATGTACACCAAGTTTGGTTGCTCTAGCTTCAAAACTGTGGAAAAAAACTGCGTTCATACAGACGGACAGACAGACGGACGGACGGACATTTCACAAACCCAATATTCTAAACCCAGTATAAAAAGAGCGTCGCTAGAACATTCGCTCAATGCTCGCAAAATGCTCACAAACGATTCTTTGGTGAGGTAAATTGAGAGGAATTGGAAAAACCGTTCAATTTTCTGTACTGCAGTGTGCTTTTTCGTACTTTTGTTTTTTTTGTCAACTGCAAGCATTCTGTGCACATGTGGTTGCTTAGGGTTGAAAGTGTTTAATTTATAAGTGAATTTTGCAACAAACTTATGTTAATATTAATTTAAATTATTAACGTTCTTTGCTGCACAAAAAAACTTAAAATCAAGAAAATTGTATATTTCAAAGTTTCGCTGTAGCCAAAAGTCGCCCTTGGAAGATGGATGGATTTTATCAGGACAGACTGCCAATAAATTCTATTCTTATAGTTTAATTAACTGACAACAAACACGAGTGAGACTCATTTTTACGAGTTAAAAATTTAAACATATGTATGGGAATTATTAAATTTTGTTCTTGAAGAATAAAGTAGGAAGAACAAATTGAAAGAGTTTTTGCTTTTATATTTTTTTTTTTTTGTCAAAGCCAGACAAATTGCTAATGCCAAACCCCTCCATCCTTAACAACCTACCACGCAATTCGCAATTTTGACATTGTGGCTACTGAGTAGCTACTTGACAAACCGGACTATAATACTTTTTAACACGTCGACCGCCGCCACCGAAAATGGGCAAGATCCTGTATCTCTCACACCTACATAGCTAGAAACTCATAATTTTGGAGAATGAATTCTGTTGAACTTTAGGTTACAGTGAATAACAGAAAGTGTTGCCACGCCCACGATACATTCCTATATCTATTAGTTTAGGAGATATTGAGTCCAAAACTACAAAAATATTTTTGTTTTGCAAAATTTTTAGTTGAAATTCAATTTAAAAATTTGAGGAAAAGTCGAAAAAAAATACATATCCCTAAATTCTTCTTTGAACATGGAGATTCATATATAACGAAAAAAGTTATTACTCCTTAAAATCTAGGGTAGAACTTCCAAGCAATAGCCGTTTGATCAATTCAACATTTTTAAATTTTTTTTTTGAGCCCATTCGGAAACATGCACTGGAGTAGTACCACGATGACCCCACGGCTGGACAGGGTTTAAGGAATACCGTTTCTCGATTGGCACTTCGGTTTTATTGGCCTGGTATGTTTACAGATGCCGCAAGGTACTTAAAATGCTGCGAAATATGTCAAAAGATAAAAATGGAGCAGTTGGTCGTATGCTAAAAAGACAGTTTGCTGAACCTATGGTGGTTTTGTGCGCATATTTTGTCTAATCTTTGGCTGGGTCGATTCATGGCAATACCAAAAAGTTAGTTAGTTTCTTGCGACGCGTTCTCGAAATGGGTGGGGTTGGCATCCTTTGGGAGGGCCACAGTCAATCATTTGCAAAATGCGTTTAGAGAACGATTACTGTGCAGAATTGGGGTGCCTAAACAGTTTTGCATGTGATAACAGAGTGCCATTCATCAGCAGGGGTTCCAAATCTTTTATAAAGTCTCTCGGCGTGGAAATACAACTGCGCCGTACTGGTCTCAGGAGAACCGGACTGAACGAACTAACCGAACCGTAAAAACGATAATCGTGCAATTCATTTCAGGGCACCAAGACTCTTGGGATGAATTACTGTCAGAGATATGGTTGGCGGTAATTTCTAGGGATGAAGATTCAACCGGATTTACCCCCGGGTTCCTGGTACAGGGTAGAGAGCCACGTCTCCCGTCCGCTTTGTACGATGAGGTCACGCCGGGCTCGGCATATGTCCCGCAGACACCCCAGAAAAGTGCAAATAGGCTAACTGAAATCTTTAATATCATTCACAGTAATCAGAAACGGGCGTCGCGACACCAGGATCGACACAATAATCTTTGGCGAAGAGAGTGGCGGTCGACCCTTAACTCTTGGGTTCTGTTACAACAGCAAAGGCTGCGGCCGGATTTCCGTCCAAACTGGCCTCGCAATTCGACGGCCCGTTTCCAGTCGTCAAACTTATCTAGCTCAATATCGTGCAATTAACGTAACCAGTCAAACTTAAAGAGCAAATGGCTGGTATCGGCCACCTAAAGACTTTCCATCGGAATAAGACTGAGAATCAGGAAACGGAGGATGGGATGGAAGGATAGGATGCAATAATGGGACAGAACATACAGGATCCTTGGGATGAGGTGAAGGCCAGGCCCTAATATGCGGGAGCTATTGTTTATTTATTTAATTTAGTTTAATGTCGACTAATAACAATCGACAACAGAAAAAGTTAAAATTTAAAAAATTAAATAAAATTATTATTAAAACTATTATTAAAATTATTATTAAAATTTAAAAAATTGTAAATTAAAAAAAGCATAAAATAAAAAATTAAAAAATATTTCTGGGTAATAAGCCTCAAAAAAATTGATCCAACATTAGTTGCCTGGATTGGGGAAAACCCAGAAAAAACCCAATCAGATCAAGAAGTTAGTATGTTAGAAATACACTAAAGATACAAACAAATAAATACACGCAAAAAATACAAAAAAAAAAAAAAAAAAAATACAAAAATATGAAATACAAGACCTACAAATTAGATGGGTGAGAATGGAGTGAAGCTCTAAGTGTAGGAATAGATGTAGCGTTACTTATAACATGAAAAAGATTGTTATAATCAGAACATAAAATACGAAAAGGGTTATGAATAGCGTAGTTAGTACTGCAGGTTTGAAGAGAAAGAGGGAGAAAGTTTCTTGTACTTCTAATAGGAATAGCAAAACTAATTTGACTGATTAATTCAGAAGAATCAATTTCGCCGTTAATTAGTTTATGTAAAAATATTATACCAAGCATGGTTCTACGATCAGAAAGAGAGGGGAGATTTATTAGTAAGAGTCTACTACGGTAAGGAGGCATGCGAATGTTGGGATTCCAATTAAAGCCCCGGAGGGCAAAGAGAAGAAATTGTTTTTGTATAGACTCTATTCTGTCCTGATGAATCTTGTACTGGGGACACCATATACAAGATCCATATTCCAGAATTGGTCGAACAAGTGAGGTATAAAGAGTTTTAGTAACGTAGGGATCGTCAAATTCCTTTGACCAACGCTTTATGAAACCAAGGACTCCATAGGCACGATTAGTCATCGATAAGATATGCTTGTCAAACTTAAGCTTGGGATCTAAAAGAATACCCAAATCAACAACCGACTCAATACGTTCAAGTGGTTTACCATTAAGAAAATAGTTATTAAAATATGGCAAACAGAGCTTTACATCGTCGGCGTACATTAGTACCCGAGAGTGATTTATTACAGAAGGCAAGTCATTAATAAAAAGAGTAAATAATAAAGGGCCGAGATGGCTTCCTTGTGGTACTCCAGAAGTAACTTGAACAGACTTAGAAGCTAAGCCTTTAAAATGAACTTTTTGGGTTCTTAAATTTAGATAACTAGAGATCCAAAGAATTAAGTTATTTGGTAATCCAAAACGATTAAGCTTATGAATTAAAAGGGAATGATTAACGGAGTCAAAAGCTTTACTGAAATCAGTGTAAATGACATCTGTTTGCATTTGATTTTGAAAGCCCCTTATAACAAAAGAGGTGAATTCCAATAAGTTAGTGGTAGTAGATCTATATTTCACAAACCCATGCTGGCTGGGTGAAACAATAGATCTACAAAAATGTTGTAGTTGAGAAGTTATTAATTTCTCAAAAATTTTAGGGATGGCGGACAACTTAGAGATACCTCTATAGTTTTGAACATTAGACTTGTTTCTTTTTTTGAGGAGTGGAATTATGAATGATTCTTTCCAAATCATTGGAAAAGTGCACAACTCCACGGAAAGATTTAATAAGTTATAAAGGGGTCTCAAAAGACCTTCAGCACAGTACTTAAGTATACAGCCTGGTATTCCATCAGGCCCCGGTGAAAATACGGGTTTAATGGCTTTTAGATCGCTTAGTAGCGAACCTTCTGTGATCAAAGGTTCAAAAATGCAATTAGAGACATTTACATGATAAGGATAAGACAAATCTAAATGGTTAGTATAAGAACTATAAGTCGTTTGAAAAAAATCAGCAAACAAATCGGCGATAGCCTGATTTGTGTCTGCAGTCATTTTTTCAAAATATACGGTTGATGGAAGTGCTGATGAATTACGCTTCGCATTAACGAAGGTATAAAACTGTTTAGGGTCCTGTTGAAACTGCAGCCTACATTTTCTAAGGTAATCCTTATAACACTGGCTATTCAGGGCAGAGAAGCTGGATCGAGCAATCAGAAATTGTGAGAAATCAAAAGAGGAGCCAGTTTCCTTGAATTTTTTATATAATCTTGACTTTCTATTTTTCAAGTATGTTAAGTCCCGTGTAAACCAAACCGGTTTGTTACTACGTGGATTACACATTGGGACACAT
Organism: Hirtodrosophila cameraria; assembly: GCA_949708635.1. Taxonomy (NCBI): domain Eukaryota; kingdom Metazoa; phylum Arthropoda; class Insecta; order Diptera; family Drosophilidae; genus Hirtodrosophila; species Hirtodrosophila cameraria. The sequence continues at coordinate 33,433,292 of OX453089.1, forward strand.
ATGTCAAGTAAAGAGTTTAAAGTTGCATAAAAAATCGTAATTGCACAATCCATGTCTCTGCACCTATATAGCTGAGACCAATCAGTCTGCGATAAAAGCTGAGACAGTTTATGAAAATCGGTTTTCAGCACCTCCAAAGTTGGATGATAAGGATCTTCAGGATAGGATATAGGTTCTGTACGGGAGATAGATAAGAAAGAGGGATCTAAAACAAAAATCAAATCAAGAAATCTGTTCAAAGAATTCGGGATATTATTGATTTGACACAATGACATCCCAAATAAATTGTCCAGAAAATCATTTTGACCCGTGGCAGTCAAAACATTAGTATTGGAACTAGAAATCCATGTAGTTCCAGTAATATTGAAATCACCAAGAACTACAAGAAAGTCGCGATCGGAAAGCATAGATATAACAGAACTAATAGCAGAAGAATGATCTAAATAAACAGAATTATCAGAAGAAGGAGGAATGTAAGAACAAGTAATAAACAGCGATACACCACAAATACACAATTTAATAGCAACAAATTGAATATCTATCGAATTATCGGTCACTACTAATTCAGAAGCTAAATCAGCATTAACAGCGATAAGTACACCGCCACCTCGACGAAATGAGCGATTTTTTCGATAGATGGAGAATTTGTTTATGAAAATTTCAGAGTTAAGAATATCAGGCCTTAGCCAAGTTTCGGAAAAGGCAATGACATTAAAATTAAAGGAAAGACTATTTAAATAAAGATTAGTAAGTTTAGTACAAATACCTCTTACATTCTGATAGCCTAGTGAGAGGGAGGATTTTAGTTTTTTGTGCTATTAGAAACTACCTGAGGTTGAGTGTTAGTTCTACTACTACTACCAGGTAATGAAGGAAGTGCAACCGGGATCCGATTTTTCTTTTTTGCAATATATTCTTTTATAATTAAATGGTCAGGCCAAAACTCTTTGCAACAAATTTTATTGAAATGTTCGGCAGGAACACTTATTTTAAATGAAGAAATTTCCCGAATATATGAAAATTTGAATTTTTCCACCGTAATATTGGCTTGATATTTGGCCTGAATAAAGGCCTTGACATCATCAGATGTGGTACCAGGGGCAAGCCTAGAAACAAAAATTTGTTTTTTTGGTGGAACACCTACAAGAGTCTTATTATCAACCGCAGCAGTAACTTCAGGTGAAGCTACAGCCTCGATTGATGGACTATTTGATCCCGCAGATATGTTAGCAGTCAAACTACTACACCCCGGATCAGAAATCTCTTCGGTTTCAGTATGAACAACATCCATGGGTAAGTCTTTGTTTTCGTTCATACTGACAGTGGTGTGAGGAGATGGGGATGAAGAATTTATTAATGGTGGAGCGGATGGTATGGACAAATGTGTTGGGACAGAAAGTTCATTAGGGCCAATTGACAACCTAAGATTGGCCTTTTTACGCTTTGGAGACTCATTCAAAAGTTTCATACCTTTGAATTCCCTGTCCAAAGCCGAGAAACCATCGAACAGTTTTTTAAACCGCCCGAAAATATCTCCAAAGCCCATCTTAGTCTGCCTCATGAATCCCATCATATCCCTTTCAATATCCCTACAAGATTCACATGTCCATTTTAAGCCTGATTTGGACTCAATCAGGTCAATAATACGGCCGTTAAGGCCAGCACATTTTTCGTGTGAGACATTATCACACAGCCAGCAACAAACAAAACCCATCTTCACGTTTGCTCGAACCTGGCAATTTTTATTGTAGCAGACATACATTTTGAAAAGGCAAAGCTACTTAAATTGATTATAAAAGAATAAACGTAAAAAAAATAAGGGCACTGAGAAAATAATTAAATTAGACGCAAACAAAATAAGTAAAAAAAAATAAAAAATAGAAAATAAATATGCACACTAGGGTTAATCGCAAGTACTGCTGTTAGTTACTTACACACAACAACAACAACACTAAAAGAAAACACTAAACACAAAAAACAACAACTGCGCGAGCGCGACGGCCGAAAGCACAACGGAATAGGTTTAGAGAGGGAAAAGAGCAAACTAAACCACAGCCACCACCAAAATTAATGAAAGCGCGGGAGAGAGAGTTTATGGATAGAGCGCGTTGAGCGAGAGTTAGCGAGAGTAAAAACACAAAAACAAAACAGTGCAAATGCACAAACGTTTGTTGTTGTGTTTAAACACAAATTAAGAATTTATTTAAGAAAATAGTCTGTTAAAGACTATAATGACTGTGTTTCACACAACCGATGTTTAACACAAGTCACTGATTATTAATAAGCAAAAAAGACGCAAAATAAAACGTTTAAAACGAGGAAAAATAAACAAATGCGAGGAGCAAGAAAAAAACACGTCCGTTGGCGAATGCGAAGCGAAACGATATATCGGCATCATCCGTTGTGACGGAAAAAACGGTGACATCGTTAATAATAATAATGATGGATATTATTATAATACCATTTAAAATTTAAGATAATCTAGCCCGAAATTTTTTTTGTTCACTGCATTACTAGGATTAATTAAGATAAGACGGGCCCGTCGGAGACCCGATGAAGTCCGTCGACACCGTGGCCATCGCCCCCAATGCCGTACGAGGACTGGGAAGAGCCAGTCTTTTTCTTTGTCGCGATAGTAAAATGGGAGAAGCAGCTGGAGTGGGCGGTCATGGAGGTGGACGATCTTACACCAGCTACCGAAGAAAGAGTCACCATTGTCCTGGTCAATGTCTTCGATGTGGCAGGATGGGAACCAGACGGCTATACCAGGGGCAATTGAGTTGCTGAATAAGTGGCAGGTATACTAGTGGGATGCAACAATAAGCCCAACCGCCGTGAAAAGGATCTAGAAGGAGTTTGCATACCACCGTTGTGGCAGCCGTCAAACCCGTTTCAAGATCAGGAGCCATAATATCACATTACATTATTCGGGGAAGGGAGGGTGTGACGCAGCTTAGAAGAGGAGCGCACCGAAATTAGATTTAATTGTTAATTACACTTTGTAACAATTTGACAGTTTTCGCGTGCAGTAAGGCTTATATTGAAAATTATGATACATTACACTAGCTAACAGCCAGTTTGCAAAGTGAATGTGAGTGTGATTTTCTTATGGACTTTGGACCGCTATTTTTTTTTGACGTCATTTTTGAATTTTAAATAAACCAATTTGGCCAAGCAAGCACTTAAATTAAAGGTAAGCAAATCTTCTTCAACTTTTACTCCCTGTTCCCATTAAAAATGGGAAAAAGGAGTTATAAAGTACTGCAAATGTGTGTAACAGACAGAATATTTATATATATATTTATATATATATATATATATTCTTGATCGGCATCAACAGCCGAGTTGATTTAGCCATTTCCGTCTGTCTGTCCGTCTGTCTGTCTGCGTCGATCTCAGAGACTATTAGAGCTAGAGACACCAAACTTGGCATGCAGGTTCCTGTATACCATACGCAGATCAAGTTTATTTCAAATTTCGGATGCATCCCCCCGCACCACCGCAAATCGCCAAAAACTCACACAGCCACAATTGTAAAGGTAGAGCTTTGATTTTTGGTACTCATATATGTTGTATCAATGTTGAGCAGCTGTGTAAATTTCATCACGATCGGATAAATAACACCTAAGTTATGGAAGAATTTATTACCCCCGTCTCAGCCGGCAGAAACAACAGTTTGTTAGGAACTGGACACGTTCAGTGCGCTGAACTGTTTGAATTGCAAGTTGGGAGCAGGGAGTCTCGTGTTCGGGCACACTCGACTAGAGTATTCTTACTTGTTTGTCTTACAGTATTGAGATCGGTTAAGATGGTAGCGATTTAAATAAGTTAAAAAATACGTTTTCTTTTGTGAATTTTTGATTTTGAAAGCTCACATATGTAATGGTCGCCGATGGCTAGTTTTCATTTAGCTATGGTATTAAGTTTTATCGCATATTTTTTTTTATTAAATAATTGAGTATAGTGCTAAGAGCAAAAGGCAGTAAAATTAGGGCAAAGTGGATATATTGAACAGAAAAACCCGCAAGTGGTATAAATGAGTGTGTGTTGTTGTTATGAGAGACAAAGCTCTCTACATAAATTGTCAATTGGCCCCGGCTGATTTTGTGCTAATACTCCTTGGCCTTTATAAATATATGTTCATGTCTTACAAACCAGAGTAAACAGTGAAGCGAACAAGACAACATATAATTACATATATTTAAATCAAAATTAAACCTAAATAAAGCAACCCCCAAAACATACAAACATACATACATACGAGCAAACCAACATAATTTTACTACAACAACGATGGAAAGCTTTCCAACGCTGGATACATACATACATCTGTAATGGGCCCCTTAGACGCTGCATCTAAGTTGTACAACCCTCGTGTTTTACTGTTACTAGAACGCTCGTACGCCTTCGTGTGCGTTCGTGTAGCGCGCTCGTACGCCTTCGTGCACCCTCGTAAGCTGTCGGTCGCCGGCGTGCGCGAGTTACAGTCTTGTGTCCGAGGGAGCAGAGGAGGCCCCCTGCCTGAGACTGCTTAGGTGGTTTATATAAAATCACATGTATAAATACATGTGTAGGAGACATATACATATGCGAGTATGACTTTAGAACATGCTGGAAGGGAGCAAAATAAGAATTAATATTTATTACAATAAAGTATGTGTTGTAACGAACCTTCGGTTGACCCGAGTTTAAGCTGGGCTAAGCTCAGGCGGTCTAAGGATTCGTGCAACAAATTTATAGTGTGAAGCACTGACGAAAATTAAGAAGACGTGTTTATTTAAATTTGTTGGTCTTTTATTCATTCAAAACCCTACTTATTAGGCACACTTGCCTTTAAGAAATTACTTAATATTTATTTGCTCCTGGTTGGGATGTCCTTTGGTGATCCTGGCCGGCGAGGACACCTCTTAGGTCCTCCTTGCACTTATCAGGACTCGTCTTAGGCACTCCGGTCTTTCACCAGGACTCGCCCGATTCTCCGACTTTCGCAAGGACTCACCTAGAGTACGTGTCCTTTATTCGTAAGATAGACAAGGACGCGACCTGCTCGCTAACAACCCAGTACAGGCACCTTACTCCACTTTTCTATGCCTAGCACTCTGGTATACGCCAGGACTCGCTTCAGGCACTCTTGTTTCTCGTCAGGATTCGTCAGTGGCACTCCTGTCTTACACAAGGTCTCGCCAGACTCTCCGACCTGCACAAAGACTCGCACTGAAGTACTCCTGTTAGCACTCAGACTCGCTAGGGCTTACTTTGGTGGTTTTTAAGGGTGGCACTGCACTACTTCTGCGTAGCAAGGACCTCCTTATCAGATCTTACCTGGTATCCTTCGTCCTGTTCGATCCTTTCGAACAGATGTGGCTGTTGATGTTTTTGATGTGTTCAGTTTGACGTCTCCGCGTTAACTGCCCTGGCTCTACGCTGCTGTCTCCTTTTATAGGCGCCGGCAGCCGACATTTACCGTTATAACGGTAAATGCCCCAACGGTTTAGCTGCACTTTGACCACTTCGGTCAGTGCACCGATGGTTGGTTGGTATTTGTCGTACCTTTCCAACGCCTGTTGTGAGGATCCATATGTGGGTCCTCACACTCCCCTCTTTCTTCGGGAAAAGGTGAAGAGTTGGTGTCCCAAATTTAAATTGGCAAATTTGAATTTAAATTCCCATTGGATTTAAATTTGAATTTAAATTTGCGTTTGTGTTGCGCCATCTGGCGCCTTTTCGCTGAACTTGGCACTCGACACATCGTTATCGGTTCTGGAACTAGTGGTTCCGAGCCGTCTGTGCAGCGTTGCCAACTGTGTCGATTCTTGAAGTGTGCATCAGCTGTTGGGAAAAAACGTGAGTAGCTTAACTTAACTTATTTTATTATTATTAATTTTATTGTTAATCTAGTGAGCCCTATGGACCCCCCCTCCCTTGATGGATGACCCCGCTTCCCTGATGGATGATCCCCCTGCTTAACCTAAGGAATTAATCGTAAGTTTTGAATTTTTATACATATATTTTTCTTTGTTTATATATATATATTTTTTTTCATACATTTTTTTTTTCAATTTTACCGCTCATTCCTGGCAAACACCCGCTGAATGCCCCTGGCCATCCTGATCCGGAACTGCCTTCCGGCGATCCACGTGAGGCGCAAGGTGCGCCACGTGATGGACGGATCCGACGCCCCTACTTCCACGGCAAGTGGCGGTTTCCACTCGGTGGATGGCAGTTCTTGCCAACCGCCCTGCCGCGCTGGATCCGCCCACGGGTGTTGCCGACGTCTTCTTGGCGTTCCGGACGCAGCCCATGGTGAGTGTGGTTTTGTGGTGCTGTTCGCCGTGGATGGTGTCGATGGCGTGTTCGGGGTTGTTGGTGGTGTCGGCGCCAACATCCTCCCTGTGGTTAACGCGCGTTTGCCCAACTCCGGTCCGTCGAACGTGTACCGTGGTTGCGTCGGTGTTTCGGCCGTTGTTGGTGTTGGCGGTGGTGTCGGTGTCGCGGGCGTTGTTGGTGTTGGCTTAGTCAACGCTGCCAGCGATTGCGCCCACACAATGGTGCGTACCGCCTTCAGTCGCAGTCCCTCCGGCCGTGCCGTCGTTCCCGCGTCCGAGTCGAAGATGGCCATCTGCGAACCACTGCAGTGTGTGTGGACGCTTATCTCCGACTCGGTATCGCTGATGACGACGGTTTTCATGGCCTCCTCGAAGTCGCGTCCGGGTGTCGAAAGCATGGTGGTTGGCCACGTGGCCATCTCCGCCGCCATGGCCTTATCCAGTTCGGCGTCCCTTTTTGCCGTCGCCGACGCTGCTGCTCTGGCCGTTTTCTTGCCCGCCTTTGTCGTTAAAGTTGCCGCCGTGGTTGTTGCCGTTGCCGCCGTCGTTGTTGCCGCCCTCCTCTCGGCAGCCAATATCGCTGCGTAGGCTGCGGCCATTGTCTCGCTGTGGCCAACGTTGACGCGCTTTCCTCCAGTGATCTTTGGCAGTGTTGGTGTCGTCTTTCGCTGCATAGACTGCGGCCATGGTCTCGCTGTGTCCTTTCCGCGATCGGTGGCGGTGTTGCTGTCGACGAGTCGGAGGTGGAGTCTGCCCACTCCGTCTCCGACTCCTTACCGCTGCATAGCGGCGACGCCAGTATCTCCAAGACATCATCCTGTCGGCGTGCCCGGGGTGTCGTGCGTCCCTTCCCGCTGGTTGCAGCACTGCGCAGATTGTAATTTGGCATGGTGGTGTTGCTTGTGTTATTATTTATTTTTCAAAAGAGGCCGCCCTCGTGTTGGCGTTGCCCTTTTATAGCTGTTGGCTGGGTCCGTTTGTAAATGTTGCTAACGGACCCTGCCGGCAGCCATAATTGTGCTCGCTCTCCCTATGTAAAATTTGTGTAGTGTGGGGGTGTGATTTCGCCGTGCACTTTTGAACACCCCTGTAGTTATTTTAGTGGTGCCAAAAGTGCTTCTAAACTACTGCTTAATACACATAGTTATAGTTATGACTTCTTAGGTTCTCCTGCTTGTATCAGGACTTGTCTATGGCACTCCTGTCTCTCACAAGGACTCGCCAGACACTCCGATCACGGAAGGACTCACCTAGAATGTAATTATGACTATAATTATCACCCCTTTTTTTAAAAAAAAAAAAAAATTTTTAAATCCAAAAACTAAAGTCTTCTTTTTCTCCAACAGGTCCTGCATTACTTTTGGGTGAGTATGTGTGGTATCCTGTTGATTTTTAACTAAAGTCCTTTTTTTTTCCAGATGCTGCTATGTTTTTCTTTCATGCCCCTTTTTACCGAATTGTTATAGGGTTAGGTAAACATTTTTATAACATCTTTTTTTTTTTCTTTTTTTTTTTACTGACTACCGGCCTCGATATGAGGTTTCAGGTCACTCACGTGTGCTGTTCTGATCCGGTTGTCCAATCACTGGTGATTTGAAGTCCATGATTTGGTAGGGACCCCCAAACTTTGGTGCCAGTTTAGCTGCAAATCCTTCAGCCGCGTTTGAAAGGTGGTGTTCCTTGGCCCATACTTTATCGCCAATTTTTGGCTGCCACTGTCTTCTCCTCAAGTTGTAGTGGCGGCCTTGGTCCTGCGCAGCTTTTTCGAGGCTTCGTCGCACAATTTCGAAGATCTCTTTCAATTTGTTTGAATTTTCTGTAGCTCCTTGTGGTGGTTGTCCTGTCCCGATGGTGACCTCATCATACAATGTTTTTGGAAGCCTTGGTTCCCGACCCTGGGTGATGAACGCGGCCGTATAGCCGGTTGATGCTTGTATTCACCGCTAGCATTATTTACGGCAATGCTTCGTCCCAACAGCGCTGATTACTTCCGGCGTATTGCGATATCATCGTTTTAACCGTCCGATTCATCCGTTCTGTTGGGTTTTCTTGTGGAGTGTATGGTGCTGTAAATTGATGTTTCACGCCCAGATCTTCCAAAAATTTATTGAAGCTTTTGCTCGTGAACTGTGTCCCGTTGTCCGCAATTAGTACCTTGGGTACTCCAAAACGAGCCAATATCCTTTCTCTGAAGGCCTTTTGTAGCGTTGCAGTCGTTGCGCTTCTTAATGGCACCAGTTCCGTCCATTTTGAGAAACGATCGACCATAACCAACAGCATTGAATTCCCATGTTTGGAACGGGGCAGTGGTCCGACGAAGTCTGCACAGACTGTTGACCATGGTTCTTCTGGAATTTGGGTCAGCATCTTGCCTGCCGCCAGCAATTGATTTGGCTTATACCGTTGACAAAGTTGTCATTGTCGGACGTATGACCTGACGTCGCGGTATAATCCTGGCCAATAATATTTTGCTGCGACCCGGGCGATTGTTTTTCTGCTTCCCAAGTGTCCTGCTGTCGCTGCGTCGTGGTTTTCCTTCAACACCTGCAGTTTCTGACCACTGGGTACACATAGCCTCCAGGCTACCACATCTTCGGTTCCGGCCTGGTGTGGTATGTGCCTATATAACTGTCCGCCTTCCTCTATATAGTCTGGGAATTTATGGGGGCTTTGTCGTACCTTGTCTCGCATCATCTGGATCCAGTTGCAGCTAGGATCTGTTTCCTCCAGGGTGACCTCTGTGTCCTGTATCCGACAGCATGTCTCTGTGTCCAGTGGTTGCCGAGACAGTGCATCTGCCACGACGTTGAGCTTCCCTTTGCGGTATAATACATCAAAATCGTATTGTTGCAGCTCCAGTGCCCACCTTGCAATCCTTCCGGATGGGCTTTCGATGGAGTTGAGCCATTTTAGAGCCATGTGATCGGTTATCACGGTGAAGTGATAGCCCTCCAAATATGGTCTCAACTTACGTTTTCCCCACACGATCGCTAGGCACTCCTTCTCCGTCGCTGAATAGTTGCGTTCGGCTCCGTTCAGAGTCCTGCTGGCGTAGGAGATAACCCTTTCTCCATCTTCGGACGTTAGGACGTGTCAATATGGCTCCTAATCCGTAGTTGCTTGCGTCTGTCTGCAGCGCAAATGGTTTGGAGAAATCTGGGCAGGCTAAGACAGGAGCCTCCGTCAGTTTGGCCTTCACTGTTTCGAACGCCCTTTAACGTTCGTCCAACCACTCCCATTGTGCACCTTTTTTTAGTAGGGCATTCAGAGGGTGTACAATTGTTGCAAAATCCGGAACGAAACGTCGGTACCATGATGCTACGCCCACATATTGACGCAGCTCCTTGGCGTTCGATGGCGGTTTTAATTCGGCGATGGCAGCCACTTTCTCCGGGTCTGTTCTGATTCCTTTCTCAGTGACTAGATGGCCCAGATATTTCAATTCCTGCTTACAGAAGTCGCATTTGTCCACGTTGATTCTTAGATTTGCCTCTCGCAGCCTTCGGAATACTTCCTTGAGATTTGCCATATGTTCTTGTCGTGTTTTGCCTAATACGATGATGTCGTCCAAATAAGCAAAAGCGTGTGGCATCATCTCGGGTCCGATGACTTGGTCCAGTGCCCTTTGAAATGTGGCCGGAGCTGAGTGGAGTCCGAATGGCATGACTTTCCATTGGTGAAGTCCTTTTCCTGGAACTGTAAACGCTGTCAACGGCCTGCTGTTCATTTCCATAGGGATCTGCCAATATCCGTCCTTCAGGTCGAGGCTCGTAATGTAGCGAGCCTCCCGGAGTTGATCCAGGATGTGGTGAACTCGTGGTAAAGGATACGCATCTTTGACGGATTTACTATTCAACGGTCGAAAGTCGACGCAGAGCCTCCATTTTCCTGTTTACTTCCGCACCATGACAATAGGTGCGCTGTGCGGGCTTTTCGATGGCTCGATGCAACCCTTTGCCAACAACTCATCCACTTGTTTGTTTATTTCCGCTTGGATCTTTGGATTCTTGGGAAAATATCGCTGTTTGATGGGGCGGTCGTCGCTCATCACAATTCGGTGTTCCGTGATATTTTCAAAAACGGCCAATTCCTCCCTCAAGAATGCGTCCATCTCGACATCTGGTTGAATAGACTGGGCTGGTGGCTTACTGGTCTCTTCGGCTGTGGTTGTTGTGTCTGACTCTGTCACTGCTACCGACAACCGTTCCTCTAACCATCCGTTGTTCCACTAATTGGTCTATGACCCCGGGCAAAATGAGTAATCCTAGTGATAGGTTCCGATCACCCAGTCCAACTTTTACCTCTATTTGTTCGGCTTCCTTGTGCTCCTTCCGTCCGCCAAACGTACCTGCCTCCGAGTGGGTCTTCCCACACCACATATTTGTTCAGCGAGTCTTTCGCTGATGAAACTGCTGGTCGCGCCGGTGTCGACAGTGGCTTTGTATTCCTCCATGCCTATCCTCACTGTCGCCGATAGATGCGCGCCTTCGTCCTGTAGTTGTCCAATTAGTGGTGTGGGGCTGCTCTTGCCGGCTCCCGCTCGGCCCTGGCTAGCGGACGCCGATGGCCGTTTCCCGGTGGGCAGCATGTGGCGGTGCGAACTCCTATGCGTCCGCAGTGCCAGCAAAACTCCAACCGTGCATTTTGGCACTCCACCGCCCAGTGTCCTTCCTGGCCGCAGATTCTACAGGCCCTGGTTGGATTTGACACATGCGTTCTCGGGCTTGGCTGCTGTGTCCTGGGAGCTGGTCTAGGATCCGCACGCGTGTTATCAAACCGCCTCGGCACATCCCTATTCTCGGGGCCACGGGACTCCTCCATTGCCATCAGTCGGGACCGGTTCTCGGGACCACGTGATTCCTCTCTTTCGGTTAACCGACTCTGCGTTTCGGGGCCTCGCATCTCCTCCATTGCCATCAGTCGGGACCGGTTAGGCCGGCTATGTTGTCTCAGACGTTCCCTGTCCCTTTCTAACTCCTCATACTCGTCGGCCAACTGCATCAACTCCGTCAGAGTCGTGTAGTGATGTGGTCGAGCGAACGCGCGTAGATCGGGCAGACTGTGGGTATATATCTGCTTCAACTCTTGGTGGGCTGAGTAGCGCAGTGGCCTCATCATGGTTTGCATCTCCACCATGTATATTTTAAAAGGCTCTCCGAGGTCCTGCCTTCTCCTGAGGACCTCTTCCTGGATCTTTTGGAGGTAATCCCGAGGCATAAAGTATTCCTCGAAGTTTGCCTTGAATGAGTACCAGGAAGTCCAGTGTCTGTTGTTGGCGATGTACCATTTTAAAGCCATGCCCTGCAACAGTTCGGGCAGAGCCCTTGGAACCAGATTGAGGTCCAGCCCATATGTTTCGGCCGACCATTCCACCTGTTCCAAAAATTCCAAGGGCTTGGAGGTTCCGTTGAACCGGAAACCCCACTCTCGAACCTGTTTGGACACTTTGGCATAATCTCTGGTGTTGTCCATGGGAGCGTCTTCTCTCCGTACAAATGGTGGTAGGGTTCCCCACGGAAATGGCCGTGAGTCCTGTGGCCGAGCTGCGGCAGCGCTGGTGGATGCGACCACATGCGGACTCCTTGGTGGCGGCACTTGGAGCAGCCCTGGGTTGCCTGTCTCCTCGCTTTTGTCCTCCTCCGCGCCGATTTTCGGAGTTGTCGGTCGGGTGTGCAGACGGGAGAGCTCGTTGATCCGAAGCGCATGTTGAGTCTGCGTCTCGTTCTGACTCACCCACTCGGCGAGTTGTCGACGCATCACGTCGACTGTGCCCGACACTGCTACTCCAAATTCCCTTCCATACCGCTCTATTTCCTCCTTTTTGAGGTTGTATACCCAAGCTCGTACCATTTTGTGCAATTTTCTTTTATAAATAGGGTTCGAATTTGTTGACCTGCGTATCCTTAAATATCGTCAGGCCCCACGTTGGGCGCCAGTTGTAACGAACCTTCGGTTGACCCGAGTTTAAGCTAGGCTAAGCTCAGGCGGTCTAAGGATTCGTGCAACAAATTTATAGTGTGAAGCACTGACGAAAATTAAGAAGACGTGTTTATTTAAATTTGTTGGTCTTTTATTCATTCAAAACCCTACTTATTAGGCACACTTGCCTTTAAGAAATTACTTAATATTTATTTGCTCCTGGTTGGGATGTCCTTTGGTGATCCTGGCCGGCGAGGACACCTCTTAGGTCCTCCTTGCACTTATCAGGACTCGTCTTAGGCACTCCGGTCTTTCACCAGGACTCGCCCGACTCTCCGACTTTCGCAAGGACTCACCTAGAGTACGTGTCCTTTATTCGTAAGATAGACAAGGACGCGACCTGCTCGCTAACAACCCAGTACAGGCACCTTACTCCACTTTTCTATGCCTAGCACTCTGGTATACGCCAGGACTCGCTTCAGGCACTCTTGTTTCTCGTCAGGTTTCGTCAGTGGCACTCCTGTCTTACACAAGGTCTCGCCAGACTCTCCGACCTGCACAAAGACTCGCACTGAAGTACTCCTGTTAGCACTCAGACTCGCTAGGGCTTACTTTGGTGGTTTTTAAGGGTGGCACTGCACTACTTCTGCGTAGCAAGGACCTCCTTATCAGATCTTACCTGGTATCCTTCGTCCTGTTCGATCCTTTCGAACAGATGTGGCTGTTGATGTTTTTGATGTGTTCAGTTTGACGTCTCCGTTAACTGCCCTGGCTCTACGCTACTGTCTCCTTTTATAGGCGCCGGCAGCCGACATTTACCGTTATAACGGTAAATGCCCCAACGGTTTAGCTGCACTTTGACCCCTTCGGTCAGTGCACCGATGGTTGGTTAGTATTTGTCGTACCTTTCCAACGCCTGTTGTGAGGATTCATATATGGGTGCTCACAGTGTATCTATGAGTGTACGAGAATGTGTGTGATCGTCAAAGTTCTTGCATGTTGGAGTTTTTGTTGTTGTCCATCAGCGCTAGGCTTGCAGTTGCCAAGTCTGCGTTGTTTTTCTGTGTCCATGTTTTATGCTACTGGTACGTTCATGCCGGGGAGATGGGGCATGTTAACTCCTCCCCCCCAGTCCGAAGAGAAGGCCATTGAGGGGAAATGGCCGGATCGGAGAAGGGTGGCTAGGCGACGTGTTGTGGTGTTGCGCTGAAGTAGTTTTGCTCGATTCTTAGGCATTTGTGCTGGTATTGGTGGATGTTGCTGTTGGTGTACGCCATGAACTCCGACGATATTATGAATTTATACATTTTGTATCAAAAATGGGTATCTTAATGTTGTGTTGTGTTGAAGGTATAACATGAGGGTGATTTGTAAATGTGTTCATCTAATGCTAACGTTACATTTTGTTTACTTATTATCTCTTTTACATGTTGTATTTGTTCCTTATTAAATAACAATTTAAAGATAATCTTTCCATCTTGTGTTTCTGCCAGATCTTTGGAATTGGTTTGGATATTTTTCCAGTTCCGCTAATATGTTTTGTCCGTCGTTGTCATCTATGTTGGTTTCCCGAGATAGATTTGAGTATGGTCCCCAGACCATTAATGAGACCTCTTTTACTTCTAGTGTGCTACAAGAGTGTATCTATTTTGTCTTCTACCTGTTTGATTTTGTTTCGTAGGACTTCTTATGGTACTTTAAAGATTAGGGGTTTTTGGAAGGATTCTGGAACTACGGGTCGATGTACGTGATTAAGTTTGTTGTTGAGAATTATGTGTCGGTGTTAGTACTCTTCTTAACTGTTTTTCTAATTTTTTGTTTGTGTAACTTTTGACCTCTAGTTGTTAGAAAGGCGACGCCTTTGTCTCTACCTACTTTGTGTAGTGAAAATCTCGGTGTCATCTTGTTTCTACGGTTTTCTTTTCTAAATACCGTATCATTAGGCTCGACTTGGACTGGTGTCTCTCTGTCCTCGTTTAATTTAGCCAATCTTCTTTCTGTGGTCGCGTTTAAATGTTCCTGTACTTTTGGGTATATGACCCGCGCTTTCATTAATTTTGGTGGTGGCTGTGGTTTAGCTTGCTCTTTTCCCTCTCTAAACCTATTCCGTTGTGCTTTCGGTCGTCGCGCTCGCGCAGTTGTTGTTTTTTGTGTTTAGTGTTTTCTTTTAGTGTTGTTGTTGTTGTGTGTAAGTAACTAACAGCAGTACTTGCGATTAACCCTAGTGTGCATATTTATTTTCTATTTTTTATTTTTTTTTACTTATTTTGTTTGCGTCTAATTTAATTATTTTCTCAGTGCCCTTATTTTTTTTACGTTTATTCTTTTATAATCAATTTAAGTAGCTTTGCCTTTTCAAAATGTATGTCTGCTACAATAAAAATTGCCAGGTTCGAGCAAACGTGAAGATGGGTTTTGTTTGTTGCTGGCTGTGTGACGGCCGTATTATTGACCTGATTGAGTCCAAATCAGGCTTAAAATGGACATGTGAATCTTGTAGGGATATTGAAAGGGATATGATGGGATTCATGAGGCAGACTAAGATGGGCTTTGGAGATATTTTCGGGCGGTTTAAAAAACTGTTCGATGGTTTCTCGGCTTTGGACAGGGAATTCAAAGGTATGAAACTTTTGAATGAGTCTCCAAAGCGTAAAAAGGCCAATCTTAGGTTGTCAATTGGCCCTAATGAACTTTCTGTCCCAACACATTTGTCCATACCATCCGCTCCATCATTAATAAATTTTTCATCCCCATCTCCTCACACCACTGTCAGTATGAACGAAAACAAAGACTTACCCATGGATGTTGTTCATACTGAAACCGAAGAGATTTCTGATCCGGGGTGTAGTAGTTTGACTGCTAACATATCTGCGGGATCAAATAGTCCATCAATCGAGGCTGTAGCTTCACCTGAAGTTACTGCTGCGGTTGATAATAAGACTCTTGTAGGTGTTCCACCAAAAAAACAAATTTCTGTTTCTAGGCTTGCCCCTGGTACCACATCTGATGATGTCAAGGCCTTTATTCAGGCCAAATATCAAGCCAATATTACGGTGGAAAAATTCAAATTTTCATATATTCGGGAAATTTCTTCATTTAAAATAAGTGTTCCTGCCGAACATTTCAATAAAATTTGTTGCAAACAGTTTTGGCCTGACCACTTAATTATAAAAGAATATACTGCAAAAAAGAAATATCGGATCCCGGTTGCACTTCCTTCATTACCTGGTAGTAGTAGTAGAACTAACACTCAACCTCAGGTAGTTTCTGATAGCACAAAAAACTAAAATCCTCCCTCTCACTATCAGAATGTAAGAGGTATTTGTACTAAACTTACTAATCTTTATTTAAATAGTCTTTCCTTTAATTTTAATGTCATTGCCTTTTCCGAAACTTGGCTAAGGGCTGATATTCTTAACTCTGAAATTTTCATAAACAAATTCTCCATCTATCGAAAAGATTGCCCATTTCGTCGAGGTGGCGGTGTACTTATCGCTGTTAATGCTGATTTAGCTTCTGAATTAGTAGTGACTGATAATTCGATAGATATTGAATTTGTTTCTATTAAATTGTGTATTTGTGGTGTATCGCTGTTTATTACTGGTTCTTACATTCCTCCTTCTTCTGATAATTCTGTTTATTTAGATCATTCTTCTGCTATTAGTTCTGTTATATCTATGCTTTCCGATCGCGACTTTCTTGTAGTTCTTGGTGATTTCAATATTACTGGAACTACATGGATTTCTAGTTTCAATACTAATGTTTTGACTGCCACGGGTCAAAATGATTTTCTGGACAATTTATTTGGGATGTCATTGTGTCAAATCAATAATATCCCGAATTCTTTGAACAGATTTCTTGATTTGATTTCTGTTTTAGATCCCTCTTTCTTATCTATCTCCCGTACAGAACCTATATCCTATCCTGAAGATCCTTATCATCCAACTTTGGAGGTGCTGATGGATTTGCCATCCCGGGTGTTAAGTCCTTGTAACAACCCTACGGGTCGAGTTCGCCTTTTTCGGAAAACCGATTTTCATAAACTGTCTCAGCTTTTATCGCAGACTGATTGGTCTCAGCTATATAGGTGCAGAGACATGGATTGTGCAATTACGATTTTTTATGCAACTTTAAACTCTTTACTTGACATATGTGTCCCAATGTGTAATCCACGTAGGTCTAACAAACCTGTTTGGTTAACACGGGATTTAACATACTTGAAAAATAGAAAGTCAAGATTATATAAAAAATTCAAGGAAACTGGCTCCTCTTTTGATTTCTCACAATTTCTGATTGCTCGATCCAGCTTCTCTGCCCTGAATAGCCAGTGCTATAAGGATTACCTTAGAAAATGTAGGCTGCAGTTTCAACAGGACCCTAAACAGTTTTATACCTTCGTTAATGCGAAGCGTAATTCATCAGCACTTCCATCAACCGTATATTTTGAAAAAATGACTGCAGACACAAATCAGGCTATCGCCGTTAATCATTCCCTTTTAATTCATAAGCTTAATCTTTTTGGATTACCAGATAACTTAATTCTTTGGATCTCTAGTTATCTAAATTTAAGAACCCAAAAAGTTCATTTTAAAGGCTTAGCTTCTAAGTCTGTTCAAGTTACTTCTGGAGAACCACAAGGAAGCCATCTCGGCCCTTTATTATTTACTCTTTTTATTAATGACTTGCCTTCTGTAATAAATCCCTCTCGGATACTAATAAACGCCGACGATGTAAAGCTCTGTTTGTCTGCTAATAACTCTCTATCTGGTCAGAATTTGCAAACTGATCTTGATAGTTTTCAAACTTGGTGTCGAGTAAATTTATTAAATCTTAATTGCAGTAAGTGTAACGTAATGTCCTTCTATAGGCGAATGCCATATTTTAATAACTATTTTCTTAATGGTAAACCACTTGAACGTATTGAGTCGGTTGTTGATTTGGGTATTCTTTTAGATCCCAAGCTTAAGTTTGACAAGCATATCTTATCGATGACTAATCGTGCCTATGGAGTCCTTGGTTTCATAAAGCGTTGGTCAAAGGAATTTGACGATCCCTACGTTACTAAAACTCTTTATACCTCACTTGTTCGACCAATTCTGGAATATGGATCTTGTATATGGTGTCCTCAGTACAAGATTCATCAGGACAGAATAGAGTCTATACAAAAACAATTTCTTCTCTTTGCCCTCCGGGGCTTTAATTGGAATCCTAACATTCGCATGCCTCCTTACCGTAGTAGACTCTTACTAATAAATCTCCCCTCTCTTTCTGATCGTAGAACCATGCTTGGTATAATATTTTTACATAAACTAATTACCGGCGAAATTGATTCTTCTGAATTAATCAGCCAAATTAGTTTTGCTATTCCTATTAGAAGTACAAGAAACTTTCTCCCTCTTTCTCTTCAAACCTGCAGTACTAACTACGCTATTCATAACCCTTTTCGTATTTTATGTTCTGATTATAACAATCTTTTTCAAGTTATAAGTAATGCTACATCCATTCCTACACTTAGAACTTCACTCCTTTCTCACCTATCCAATTTGTAGGTCGTGTATTTCATATTTTTTTTTTTTTTTTTTTTTTTTTTTTGTATTGTTTTTGCCTGTATTTATTTGTTTGTATCTTTAGTGTATTTCTAACATACTAACTTCTTGATCTGATTGGGTTTTTTCTGGGTTTTCCCCAATCCAGGCAACTAATGTTGGATCAATTTTTTTGAGGCTTATTACCCAGATATATTTTTTATATATATTTTTTTATTTTTTATTTTATGCTTTTTTTAATTTAAAATTTTTTAAATTTTAATAATAATTTTAATAATAGTTTTTGTTAATTTTATTTTTTTCTGTGTCGATTGTTATTAGTCGACATTAAACTAAATTAATAAAATAAAATAAAAATAATATGACTTTTGTAAATTCGTTTAATTTCTTAAGCTAGTCATGGTGGTTGTCGAATGTTATTATATTGTTGAATATGTGAGTTCTTCCGTGGAAGAGCTCGAAAGGGATATTGGAAGTGCTGGAGTGAATTGCATTGTTATATGTTGCTACTGCTTCGGCGAGTATTTGGTCATGACCGCATTCTAGGCGTGCTTCCTTTCTTTTGTTCATGATTATCCTGTATAGTTCGGTTAAGGTGGAATGCAGCCTTTCGACAAAAGCGTTGCCCGTTGATTGTTGGAATGAAGTTGTATGAGCTGTTATTTGGAATTGGGTTTAGATGTCGTTGAATAGACTGCCCGAAAATTCCGCGCCCTGGTCGAAAATTATTTTCTTTGGTGCGCCGTAGTGACATGAATTGTAATAGGGCATCGGGGATTTTTATTGAATTCCTATTGCTAAGGGAGTATGCTTGCGCTAGCTTGGTAAATTTGTCGATAATGGTGAGGTTACAAGAATTATTAATGGAATATATGTCTTTAAGCACGACCGCCAATGGTCCCTCTGGGGCGGTTGGGGTTTGCATCAATGGTCTATGGGGGTGTCTATCGTACTTGAGGGTTAGGCAGGTGTCGCAATCTTTTATTATTTTTGTGATAATGTCTTTTAAATTTTGTAGAAGTCATTTTCGGAGAAATAGTTATTATAGGACTCTTCTATTTTTTTTGAAAATATCGTCTGGTGCAAATATAGCGAATGTTTTATTCGGTTTCAGGATTGTTTGAATGCTGTTTGTAACGGAGTCGAAAGTATGCACGGGTTCTGTGATTATGTGTCTTATTTTATGGACAAATGGTGTTTCTACTTGTCTTGACGACGTTGTTCCGGTGCGGAATATTATTTGACTATTGAAGTGATTTAGTGGCTGTGAAGCGATTGGTATAATTTGTGGGTCTTCGTTTATGTTCGTTTGGTTCAATTCTGCTGAGTGCGTCAGCGACTACGTTTTTTTGTTTACGACTTCGTAGTCGTAAGCGGCCAGGATGGTTTTCCATCGAAGTAGTTTTGGGTTCTGGCCTTTCAGATTTTCTAGCCAGATTAATGGCTTATGGTCTGTGACTATTTTGAATCTACGCCCGAAGGGTCTGAAATGACCTACAGACTAAATGATAGCTAGCATTTCTTTCTCTATCGTAGAATAACGGATTTCCGTGTCCGATAGTGTCCTGCTAGCGAAAGATATGGGTCTGTCATTAGTGTCTGGGCCTTGTGACAACACAGAGCCTATCGCATAATTACTTGCGTCTGTGGTCAACGTGAACGGTTTGTTGAAATCAGGGTATGTGAGTATGGGATCATTACAAAGAAGATCTTTCGACGTTTCGACTGCTTGTTTAAATTCACCGTCTATTATTATAGATTTCTTTCCTGTTAACTGTCTCGTTATGGGCTTAGTTATTTTCGCGAAGTCCTTTATGAATTTCCTGTAATAACCTAATAGTCCTAAAAATGACTTAATTTCCCTAGTTGTCTTCGGGCAGGGAAAGTCCTTGATGGCTTGAATCTTAAGTGGGTTTGGTTTGACTCCTTCCTGGGTGACGATGTGTCCCAGGAAGTCGATTTCCTTCCTTAAAAAGTTACACTTGCTCGGTTGGATTTTTAGGTTTGCGTTTTGGAGTTTTGTGAATACACTCTTTTTCGCCTGTGGTGTCACTTTTCTTGGGTACGACCCAGACGGGTGCACTCCAAGGGGAATGGCTGTTTTTTATGATATTTTGTTCGAGCATTTTTGAAATTTGCTTTCGAACTTCGTCTTTGTGTACAAATGGGTAACGGTAAGATTTTGTGTGAATCGGTATATTATCTGTTTTTGGGATAGAGTGTTTGATGGCGTTAGAGAACGTTAGTTGATTGTTTTCGTCGTGGAAGAGTCTTTTGAATGACTTGCAAAGTTTGAGTATTTGTTGTTTTTCTTCGTTGTTGAGGCGTTCCGTCTGAATGTTTAATTGTTGGTCGTCCGGTCGTTCTGTATCTGTTGCCGCGGACATGCAGTTTAAGTATTGGCGGGTGCGTGGAGAGAATTCTTCTGCCTGTAACGGTTCTTCGAGGTAAAGTGTTTGGATCTGGTCTGAGTTATTGCAGACTTCGAAATAGGCGGATCTTGCGATTGCGGTGTATAAGCCGCCTGTTATGGATATTTATTATCCAAATTCGTGGTATCATATATAAAGTCTCCCTGCATGATGATTACTGGGAGTGGTAATCGCATTTTGGTATTTTGTGGCAGGGTATGTAATGTGTCTACAGGGTTTGCCCTTGTGAGGATTGGGACGTTGGTTTCTGGTGTTTCTAGTATGGAGTCGGAAAAGTTTATTTTTGCATTTAGGCCGGATAGGAAGTCCATGCCTAGGAGGCCATTAAAGTGGGGGTGGAAATTGAATAGTAAGAACTTGAAATTGGGCATTATTCTGAATTGTTTGAAATTTATTCTATCTGTATATTCCCGAATTTTGAATGTACTGAGTACAGTGTGGATATTGATATCGGAGGTTAGTTTTTTGATTTGGTCTACATTAATAAGTGCTGGATTTACGAATGAGTAGGTAGATCCAGTGTCTATTAGGAATTTGAGAGGGTTTGAAGATCCATGAGTCTTCTTGCTTATTTAGCCGACTAGCTTCCCGAGGCTTCTAGTAAAAAATTTGCATCATCGTTGATGTTACATAGGGGAGCGCTTGGATTATGGTTGTTCCTGTCTTGGTGATTTAGCGTCTGAGCTGGTTTGTCGCCATTGTGGAAGGGGTTCGTGACCAAAGTTTGTCTATCGTGTCGACTATACTATCGTTATTGGAATTTCGTTGACGTGGGGAGCGTCTATTATTATCGTTGTTAAAGTTCTGTTGGCGCGGTGGGAAACGACCACTATTATCGTTGTTGGAATTTAGTTGTCGCTTTGTAAAGCGAATATTATTGTCATGGTTGGTGTTATAATGTCGTGGTACATGACGAGCGTTGTTGTCATTATTATAGTTCTGTTGTCGTGGTTTGTAGCGGCTGTTGTAGTCACTGTTGGTTGGTTGTCTTTCGGCATATGGGTGATTCCTGTATATCGAGCTGTCGCGTCGTCGGTTTTCCTGGTGTTTATTCAGGTTTCTAGAGAAGTTTAATTCGATCTGCCCGTACTCGTACGCTTTCTCGATTGTATCTGGCTTTTGGTTCCTAATGGCTGACCTAAGTGGGTCTTTTAATCCAACTAAAAATGTATTTAGGCAGAATCTGTCATATTGGTCACGTTTGGCCGTGAGGGAGTGTCCACTAGGGTCTGCTTCTATGGCCAGTGACATTAATTCGCTTCTTATTTTCGTGGCTGTGTAATACAGTTTTCCCATACTGAGTCCGTCCGGAAGATTGTGTAGCTCTCTATCAAGCATTTCCTATGTTTTCTTGCTAGAGTATAGTCGTTTGAGGTTTGCTTTGATGTCATCCCATGTGAGGAGTACATCGAAGACACTCAGCGCTTCGTCTGCCCTGCCTTTAATTTTGTCACGGATAGTTCCGAGTAAGTACTGTCCGCATGTTGTTTGGTCCACTGACCCGGCTAACAAAAGTAGCTGTTCTACTCTAGCTATAAATCTATCGAGATTGTCAGGCGGGCCTTCGTAGGTGGGTAGTTGATGTACAAGGGCTAGTATTTTTTTATTTTATTTTATTTAATTTAGTTTAATGTTGACTAATAACAATCGACAACAGAAAAAGTTAAAATTTAAAAAATGAAATAAAATTATTATTAAAATTATTATTAAAATTTAAAAAATTTTAAATTAAAAAAAAGCATAAAATAAAAAATTAAAAAATATTTCTGGTTTATAAGCCTCAAAAAAATTGATCCAACATTAGTTGCCTGGATTGGGGAAAACCCAGAAAAAACCCAATCAGATCAAGAAGTTAGTATGTTAGAAATACACTAAAGATACAAAAAAATAAATACAGGCAAAAAATACAAAAAAAAAATAAAAAAAAAATACAAAAATATGAAATACAAGACCTACAAATTAGATAGGTGAGAAAGGAGTGAAGTTCTAAGTGTAGGAATAGATGTAGCATTACTTATAACATGAAAAAGATTGTTATAATCAGAACATAAAATACGAAAAGGGTTATGAATAGCGTAGTTAGTACTGCAGGTTTGAAGAGAAAGAGGGAGAAAGTTTCTTGTACTTCTAATAGGAATAGCAAAACTAATTTGGCTGATTAATTCAGAAGAATCAATTTCGCCGGTAATTAGTTTATGTAAAAATATTATACCAAGCATGGTTCTACGATCAGAAAGAGAGGGGAGATTTATTAGTAAGAGTCTACTACGGTAAGGAGGCATGCGAATGTTAGGATTCCAATTAAAGCCCCGGAGGGCAAAGAGAAGAAATTGTTTTTGTATAGACTCTATTCTGTCCTGATGAATCTTGTACTGGGGACACCATATACAAGATCCATATTCCAGAATTGGTCGAACAAGTGAGGTATAAAGAGTTTTAGTAACGTGGGGATCGTCAAATTCCTTTGACCAACGCTTTATGAAACCAGGGACTCCATAGGCACGATTAGTCATCGATAAGATATGCTTGTCAAACTTAAGCTTGGGATCTAAAAGAATACCCAAATCAACAACCGACTCAATACGTTCAAGTGGTTTACCATTAAGAAAATAGTTATTAAAATATGGCATTCGCCTATAGAAGGACATTACGTTACACTTACTGCAATTAAGATTTAATAAATTTACTCGACACCAAGTTTCAAAACTATCAAGATCAGTTTGCAAATTCTGACCAGATTGAGAGTTATTAGCAGACAAACAGAGCTTTACATCGTCGGCGTACATTAGTACCCGAGAGTGATTTATTACAGAAGGCAAGTCATTAATAAAAAGAGTAAATAATAAAGGGCCGAGATGGCTTCCTTGTGGTACTCCAGAAGTAACTTGAACAGACTTAGAAGCTAAGCCTTTAAAATTAACTTTTTGGGCTCTTAAATTTAGATAACTAGAGATCCAAAGAACTAAGTTATTTGGTAATCCAAAACGATTAAGCTTATGAATTAAAAGGGAATGATTAACGGAGTCAACAGCTTTACTGAAATCAGTGTAAATGACATCTGTTTGCATTTTATTTTGAAAGCCCCTTATAACAAAAGAGGTGAATTCCAATAAGTTAGTGGTAGTAGATCTATATTTCACAAACCCATGCTGGCTGGGTGAAACAATAGATCTACAAAAATGTTGTAGTTGAGAAGTTATTAATTTCTCAAAAATTTTAGGGATGGCGGACAACTTAGAGATACCTCTATAGTTTTGAACATTAGACTTGTTTCTTTTTTTGAGGAGTGGAATTATGAATGATTCTTTCCAAATCATTGGAAAAGTGCACAACTCCACGGAAAGATTTAATAAGTTATAAAGGGGTCTCAAAAGACCTTCAGCACAGTACTTAAGTATACAGCCTGGTATTCCATCAGGCCCCGGTGAAAATACGGGTTTAATGGCTTTTAGATCGCTTAGTAGCGAACCTTCTGTGATCAAAGGTTCAAAAATGCAATTAGAGACATTTACATGATAAGGATAAGACAAATCTAAATGGTTAGTATAAGAACTATAAGTCGTTTGAAAAAAATCAGCAAACAAATCGGCGATAGCCCTTATTTGTGTCTGCAGTCATTTTTTCAAAATATACGGTTGATGGAAGTGCTGATGAATTACGCTTCGCATTAACGAAGGTATAAAACTGTTTAGGGTCCTGTTGAAACTGCAGCCTACATTTTCTAAGGTAATCCTTATAACACTGGCTATTCAGGGCAGAGAAGCTGGATCGAGCAATCAGAAATTGTGAGAAATCAAAAGAGGAGCCAGTTTCCTTGAATTTTTTTATATAATCTTGACTTTCTATTTTTCAAGTATGTTAAATCCCGTGTAAACCAAACAGGTTTGTTAGACCTACGTGGATTACACATTGGGACACATATGTCAAGTAAAGAGTTTAAAGTTGCATAAAAAATCGTAATTGCACAATCCATGTCTCTGCACCTATATAGCTGAGACCAATCAGTCTGCGATAAAAGCTGAGACAGTTTATAAAAATCGGTTTTCCGAAAAAGGCGAACTCGACCCGTAGGGTTGTTACAAGGACTTAACACCCGGGATGGCAAATCCATCAGCACCTCCAAAGTTGGATGATAAGGATCTTCAGGATAGGATATAGGTTCTGTACGGGAGATAGATAAGAAAGAGGGATCTAAAACAAAAATCAAATCAAGAAATCTGTTCAAAGAATTCGGGATATTATTGATTTGACACAATGACATCCCAAATAAATTGTCCAGAAAATCATTTTGACCCGTGGCAGTCAAAACATTAGTATTGGAACTAGAAATCCATGTAGTTCCAGTAATATTGAAATCACCAAGAACTACAAGAAAGTCGCGATCGGAAAGCATAGATATAACAGAACTAATAGCAGAAGAATGATCTAAATAAACAGAATTATCAGAAGAAGGAGGAATGTAAGAACCAGTAATAAACAGCGATACACCACAAATACACAATTTAATAGCAACAAATTGAATATCTATCGAATTATCGGTCACTACTAATTCAGAAGCTAAATCAGCATTAACAGCGATAAGTACACCGCCACCTCGACGAAATGGGCGATCTTTTCGATAGATGGAGAATTTGTTTATGAAAATTTCAGAGTTAAGAATATCAGGCCTTAGCCAAGTTTCGGAAAAGGCAATGACATTAAAATTAAAGGAAAGACTATTTAAATAAAGATTAGTAAGTTTAGTACAAATACCTCTTACATTCTGATAGCCTAGTGAGAGGGAGGATTTTAGTTTTTTGTGCTATCAGAAACTACCTGAGGTTGAGTGTTAGTTCTACTACTACTACCAGGTAATGAAGGAAGTGCAACCGGGATCCGATATTTCTTTTTTGCAGTATATTCTTTTATAATTAAGTGGTCAGGCCAAAACTGTTTGCAACAAATTTTATTGAAATGTTCGGCAGGAACACTTATTTTAAATGAAGAAATTTCCCGAATATATGAAAATTTGAATTTTTCCACCGTAATATTGGCTTGATATTTGGCCTGAATAAAGGCCTTGACATCATCAGATGTGGTACCAGGGGTAGCAGTCAAACTACTACACCCCGGATCAGAAATCTCTTCGGTTTCAGTATGAACAACATCCATGGGTAAGTCTTTGTTTTCGTTCATACTGACAGTGGTGTGAGGAGATGGGGATGAAAAATTTATTAATGATGGAGCGGATGGTATGGACAAATGTGTTAGGACGGAAAGTTCATTAGGGCCAATTGACAACCTAAGATTGGCCTTTTTACGCTTTGGAGACTCATTCAAAAGTTTCATACCTTTGAATTCCCTGTCCAAAGCCGAGAAACCATCGAACAGTTTTTTAAACCGCCCGAAAATATCTCCAAAGCCCATCTTAGTCTGCCTCATGAATCCCATCATATCCCTTTCAATATCCCTACAAGATTCACATGTCCATTTTAAGCCTGATTTGGACTCAATCAGGTCAATAATACGGCCGTTAAGGCCAGCACATTTTTCGTGTGAGACATTATCACACAGCCAGCAACAAACAAATCCCATTTTCACGTTTGCTCGAACCTGGCAATTTTTATTGTAGCAGACATACATTTTGAAAAGGCAAAGCTACTTAAATTGATTATAAAAGAATAAACGTAAAAAAAATAAGGGCACTGAGAAAATAATTAAATTAGACGCAAACAAAATAAGTAAAAAAAAAATAAAAAATAGAAAATAAATATGCACACTAGGGTTAATCGCAAGTACTGCTGTTAGTTACTTACACACAACAACAACAACACTAAAAGAAAACACTAAACACAAAAAACAACAACTGCGCGAGCGCGACGACCGAAAGCACAACGGAATAGGTTTAGAGAGGGAAAAGAGCAAACTAAACCACAGCCACCACCAAAATTAATGAAAGCGCGGGAGAGAGAGTTTATGGATATTGGGGCAATTGAGTTGCTGAATAAGTGGCAGGTATACTAGTGGGATGCCACAATAAGCCCAACCGCCGTGAAAAGGATCTAGAAGGAGTTTGCATACCACCGTTGTGGCAGCCGTCAAACCTGTTTCAAGATCAGGAGCCATAATATCACATTACATTATTCGGGGAAGGGAGGGTGTGACGCAGCTTAGAAGAGGAGCGCACCAAAATTAGATTTAATTGTTAATTACACTTTGTAACAATTTGACAGTTTTTGCGTGCAGTAAGGCTTATATTGAAAATTATGATACATTACACTAGCTAACAGCCAGTTTGCAAAGTGAATGTGAGTGTGATTTTCTTATGGACTTTGGACCGCTATTTTTTTTAGACGTCATTATTGAATTTTAAATAAACCAATTTGGCCAAGCAAGCACTTAAATTAAAGGTAAGCAAATCTTCTTCAACTTTTACTCCCTGTTCCCATTAAAAATGGGAAAAAGGAGTTATAAAGTACTGCAAATGTGTGTAACAGACAGAATATTTATATATATATATATATATATATATATATATATATATATATTCTTGATCGGCATCAACAGCCGAGTTGATTTAGCCATTTCCGTCTGTCTGTCCGTCTGTCTGTCTGCGTCGATCTCAGAGACTATTAGAGCTAGAGACACCAAACTTGGCATGCAGGTTCCTGTATACCATACGCAGATCAAGTTTATTTCAAATTTCGGATGCATCCCCCCGCACCACCGCAAATCGCCAAAAACTCACACAGCCACAATTGTAAAGGTAGAGCTTTGATTTTTGGTACTCATATATGTTGTATCAATGTTGAGCAGCTGTGTAAATTTCATCACGATCGGATAAATAACACCTAAGTTATGGAAGAATTTATTACCCCCGTCTCAGCCGGCAGAAACAACAGTTTGTTAGGAACTGGACACGTTCAGTGCGCTGAACTGTTTGAATTGCAAGTTGGGAGCAGGGAGTCTCGTGTTCGGGCACACTCGACTAGAGTATTCTTACTTGTTTGTCTTACAGTATTGAGATCGGTTAAGATGGTAGCGATTTAAAGAAGTTCAAAAATACGTTTTCTTTTGTTAATTTTTTGATTTTGAAAGCTCACATATGTAATGGTCGCCGATGGCTAGTTTTCATTTAGCTATGGTATTAAGTTTTATCGCATATTTTTTTTTATTAAATAATTGAGTATAGTGCTAAGAGCAAAAGGCAGTAAAATTAGGGCAAAGTGGATATATTGAACAGAAAAACCCGCAAGTGGTATAAATGAGTGTGTGTTGTTGTTATGAGAGACAAAGCTCTCTACATAAATTGTCAATTGGCCCCGGCTGATTTTGTGCTAATACTCCTTGGCCTTTATAAATATATGTTCATGTCTTACAAACCAGAGTAAACAGTGAAGCGAACAAGACAACATATAATTACATATATTTAAATCAAAATTAAACCTAAATAAAGCAACCCCCAAAATATACAAACATACATACATACGAGCAAACCAACATAATTTTACTACAACAACGATGGAAAGCTTTCCAACGCTGGATACATACATACATCTGTAATGGGCCCCTTAGACGCTGCATCTAAGTTGTACAACCCTCGTGTTTTACTGTTACTAGAACGCTCGTACGCCTTCGTGTGCGTTCGTGTAGCGCACTCGTACGCCTTCGTGCACCCTCGTAAGCTGTCGGTCGCCGGCGTGCGCGAGTTACAGTCTTGTGTCCGAGGGAGCAGAGGAGGCCCCCTGCCTGAGACTGCTTAGGTGGTTTATATAAAATCACATGTATAAATACATGTGTAGGAGACATATACATATGCGAGTATGACTTTAGAACATGCTGGAAGGGAGCTTGCAAATAAATCGACTGTATTGCTTGGAGTACAAAATAAGAATTAATATTTATTACAATAAAGTATGTATTGTAACGAACCTTCGGTTGACCCGAGTTTAAGCTGGGCTAAGCTCAGGCGTTCTAAGGATTCGTGCAACAAATTTATCGTGTGAAGCACTGACGAAAATTAAGAAGACTTGTTTATTTAAATTTGTTGGTCTTTTATTCATTCAAAACCCTACTTATCAGGCACACTTGCCTTTAAGAAATTACTTAATATTTATTTGCTCCTGGTTGGGATGTCCTTTGGTGATCCTGGCCGGCGAGGACACCTCTTAGGTCCTCCTTGCACTTATCAGGACTCGTCTTAGGCACTCCGGTCTTTCACCAGGACTCGCCCGACTCTCCGACTTTCGCAAGGACTCACCTAGAGTACGTGTCCTTTATTCGTAAGATAGACAAGGACGCGACCTGCTCGCTAACAACCCAGTACAGGCACCTTACTCCACTTTTCTATGCCTAGCACTCTGGTATACGCCAGGACTCGCTTCAGGCACTCTTGTTTCTCGTCAGGATTCGTCAGTGGCACTCCTGTCTTACACAAGGTCTCGCCAGACTCTCCGACCTGCACAAAGACTCGCACTGAAGTACTCCTGTTAGCACTCAGACTCGCTAGGGCTTACTTTGGTGGTTTTTAAGGGTGGCACTGCACTACTTCTGCGTAGCAAGGACCTCCTTATCAGATCTTACCTGGTATCCTTCGTCCTGTTCGATCGTTTCGAACAGATGTGGTTGTTGATGTTTTTGATGTGTTCAGTTTGACGTCTCCGTTAACTGCCCTGGCTCTACGCTACTGTCTCCTTTTATAGGCGCCGGCAGCCGACATTTACCGTTATAACGGTAAATGCCCCAACGGTTTAGCTGCACTTTGACCACTTCGGTCAGTGCACCGATGGTTGGTTGGTATTTGTCGTACCTTTCCAACGCCTGTTGTGAGGATCCATATGTGGGTCCTCACACTCCCCTCTTTCTTCGGGAAAAGGTGAAAAGTTGGTGTCCCAAATTTAAATTGGCAAATTTGAATTTAAATTCCCATTGGATTTAAATTTGAATTTAAATTTGCGTTTGTGTTGCGCCATCTGGCGCCTTTTCGCTGAACTTGGCACTCGACACATCGTTATCGGTTCTGGAACTAGTGGTTCCGAGCCGTCTGTGCAGCGTTGCCAACTGTGTCGATTCTTGAAGTGTGCATCAGCTGTTGGGAAAAAACGTGAGTAGCTTAACTTAACTTATTTTATTATTATTAATTTTATTGTTAATCTAGTGAGCCCTATGGACCCCCCCTCCCTTGATGGATGACCCCGCTTCCCTGATGGATGATCCCCCTGCTTAGGAATTAATCGTAAGTTTTGAATTTTTATACATATATTTTTCTTTGTTTATATATATATATTTTTTTTCATACATTTTTTTTTTCAATTTTACCGCTCATTCCTGGCAAACACCCGCTGAATGCCCCTGGCCATCCTGATCCGGAACTGCCTTCCGGCGATCCACGTGAGGCGCGAGGTGCGCCACGTGATGGACGGATCCGACGCCCCTACTTCCACGGCAAGTGGCGGTTTCCACTCGGTGGATGGCAGTTCTTGCCAACCGCCCTGCCGCGCTGGATCCGCCCACGGGTGTTGCCGACGTCTTCTTGGCGTTCCGGACGCAGCCCATGGTGAGTGTGGTTTTGTGGTGCTGTTCGCCGTGGATGGTGTCGATGGCGTGTTCGGGGTTGTTGGTGGTGTCGGCGCCAACATCCTCCCTGTGGTTAACGCGCGTTTGCCCAACTCCGGTCCGTCGAACGTGTACCGTGGTTGCGTCGGTGTTTC
Source organism: Hirtodrosophila cameraria (assembly GCA_949708635.1). Lineage (NCBI taxonomy): Eukaryota > Metazoa > Arthropoda > Insecta > Diptera > Drosophilidae > Hirtodrosophila > Hirtodrosophila cameraria. The sequence continues at coordinate 33,463,204 of OX453089.1, forward strand.
GGCCGTTGTTGGTGTTGGCGGTGGTGTCGGTGTCGCGGGCGTTGTTGGTGTTGGCTTAGTCAACGCTGCCAGCGATTGCGCCCACACAATGGTGCGTACCGCCTTCAGTCGCAGTCCCTCCGGCCGTGCCGTCGTTCCCGCGTCCGAGTCGAAGATGGCTATCTGCGAACCACTGCAGTGTGTGTGGATGCTTATCTCCGACTCGGTATCGCTGATGACGACGGTTTTCATGGCCTCCTCGAAGTCGCGTCCGGGTGTCGAAAGCATGGCGGTTGGCCACGTGGCCATCTCCGCCGCCATGGCCTTATCCAGTTCGGCGTCCCTTTTTGCCGTCGCCGACGCTGCTGCTCTGGCCGTTTTCTTGCCCGCCTTTGTCGTTAAAGTTGCCGCCGTGGTTGTTGCCGTTGCCGCCGTCGTTGTTGCCGCCCTCCTCTCGGCAGCCAATATCGCTGCGTAGGCTGCGGCCATTGTCTCGCTGTGGCCAACGTTGACGCGCTTTCCTCCAGTGATCTTTGGCAGTGTTGGTGTCGTCTTTCGCTGCATAGACTGCGGCCATGGTCTCGCTGTGTCCTTTCCGCGATCGGTGGCGGTGTTGCTGTCGACGAGTCGGAGGTGGAGTCTGCCCACTCCGTCTCCGACTCCTTACCGCTGCATAGCGGCGACGCCAGTATCTCCAAGACATCATCCTGTCGGCGTGCCCGGGGTGTCGTGCGTCCCTTCCCGCTGGTTGCAGCACTGCGCAGATTGTAATTTGGCATGGTGGTGTTGCTTGTGTTATTATTTATTTTTCAAAAGAGGCCGCCCTCGTGTTGGCGTTGCCCTTTTATAGCTGTTGGCTGGGTCCGTTTGTAAATGTTGCTAACGGACCCTGCCGGCAGCCATAATTGTGCTCGCTCTCCCTATGTAAAATTTGTGTAGTGTTTGGGTGTGATTTCGCCGTGCACTTTTGAACACCCCTGTAGTTATTTTAGTGGTGCCAAAAGTGCTTCTAAGCTACTGCTTAATACACATAGTTATAGTTATGACTTCTTAGGTTCTCCTGCTTGTATCAGGACTTGTCTATGGCACTCCTGTCTCTCACAAGGACTCGCCAGACATAGATATAATTACGACTATAATTATCACTCCTTTTTTTTAAAAAAAAAAAAAATTTTTTAAATCCAAAAACTAAAGTCTTCTTTTTCTCCAACAGGTCCTGCATTACTTTTGGGTGAGTATGTGTGGTATCCTGTTGATTTTTAACTAAAGTCCTTTTTTTTTCCAGATGCTGCTATGTTTTTCTTTCATGCCCCTTTTTACCGAATTGTTATAGGGTTAGGTAAACATTTTTATAACATCTTTTTTTTTTTCTTTTTTTTTTTACTGACTACCGGCCTCGATATGAGGTTTCAGGTCACTCACGTGTGCTGTTCTGATCCGGTTGTCCAATCACTGGTGATTTGAAGTCCATGATTTGGTAGGGACCCCCAAACTTTGGTGCCAGTTTAGCTGCAAATCCTTCAGCCGCGTTTGAAAGGTGGTGTTCCTTGGCCCATACTTTATCGCCAATTTTTGGCTGCCACTGTCTTCTCCTCAAGTTGTAGTGGCGGCCTTGGTCCTGCGCAGCTTTTTCGAGGCTTCGTCGCACAATTTCGAAGATCTCTTTCAATTTGTTTGAATTTTCTGTAGCTCCTTGTGGTGGTTGTCCTGTCCCGATGGTGACCTCATCATACAATGTTTTTGGAAGCCTTGGTTCCCGACCCTGGGTGATGAACGCGGCCGTATAGCCGGTTGATGCTTGTATTCACCGCTAGCGTTATTTACGGCAATGCTTCGTCCCAACAGCGCTGATTACTTCCGGCGTATTGCGATATCATCGTTTTAACCGTCCGATTCATTCGTTCTGTTGGGTTTTCTTGTGGAGTGTATGGTGCTGTAAATTGATGTTTCACGCCCAGATCTTCCAAAAATTTATTGAAGCTTTTGCTCGTGAACTGTGTCCCGTTGTCCGCAATTAGTACCTTGGGTACTCCAAAACGAGCCAATATCCTTTCTCTGAAGGCCTTTTGTAGCGTTGCAGTCGTTGCGCTTTTTAATGGCACCAGTTCCGTCCATTTTGAGAAACGATCGACCATAACCAACAGCATTGAATTCCCATGTTTGGAACGGGGCGGTGGTCCGACGAAGTCTGCACAGACTGTTGACCATGGTTCTTCTGGAATTTGGGTCAGCATCTTGCCTGCCGCCAGCAATTGATTTGGCTTATACCGTTGACAAAGCTGTCATTGTCGGACGTATGTCCTGACGTCGCGGTATAATCCTGGCCAATAATATTTTGCTGCGACCCGGGCGATTGTTTTTCTGCTTCCCAAGTGTCCTGCTGTCGCTGCGTCGTGGTTTTCCTTCAACACCTGCAGTTTCTGACCACTGGGTACACATAGCCTCCAGGCTACCACATCTTCGGTTCCGGCCTGGTGTGGTATGTGCCTATATAACTGTCCGCCTTCCTCTATATAGTCTGGGAATTTATGGGGGCTTTGTCGTACCTTGTCTCGCATCATCTGGATCCAGTTGCAGCTAGGATCTGTTTCCTCCAGGGTGACCTCTGTGTCCTGTATCCGACAGCATGTCTCTGTGTCCAGTGGTTGCCGAGACAGTGCATCTGCCACGACGTTGAGCTTCCCTTTGCGGTATAATACATCAAAATCGTATTGTTGCAGCTCCAGTGCCCACCTTGCAATCCTTCCGGATGGGCTTTCGATGGAGTTGAGCCATTTTAGAGCCATGTGATCGGTTATCACGGTGAAGTGATAGCCCTCCAAATATGGTCTCAACTTACGTTTTCCCCACACGATCGCTAGGCACTCCTTCTCCGTCGCTGAATAGTTGCGTTCGGCTCCGTTCAGAGTCCTGCTGGCGTAGGAGATAACCCTTTCTCCATCTTCGGACGTTCGGACGTGTCAATATGGCTCCTAATCCGTAGTTGCTTGCGTCTGTCTGCAGCGCAAATGGTTTGGAGAAATCTGGGCAGGCTAAGACAGGAGCCTCCGTCAGTTTGGCCTTCACTGTTTCGAACGCCCTTTAACGTTCGTCCAACCACTCCCATTGTGCACCTTTTTTTAGTAGGGCATTCAGAGGGTGCACAATTGTTGCAAAATCCGGAACGAAACGTCGGTACCATGATGCTACGCCCACATATTGACGCAGCTCCTTGGCGTTCGATGGCGGTTTTAATTCGGCGATGGCAGCCACTTTCTCCGGGTCTGTTCTGATTCCTTTCTCAGTGACTAGATGGCCCAGATATTTCAATTCCTGCTTACAGAAGTCGCATTTGTCCACGTTGATTCTTAGATTTGCCTCTCGCAGCCTTCGGAATACTTCCTTGAGATTTGCCATATGTTCTTGTCGTGTTTTGCCTAATACGATGATGTCGTCCAAATAAGCAAAAGCGTGTGGCATCATCTCGGGTCCGATGACTTGGTCCAGTGCCCTTTGAAATGTGGCCGGAGCTGAGTGGAGTCCGAATGGCATGACTTTCCATTGGTGAAGTCCTTTCCCTGAAACTGTAAACGCTGTCAACGGCCTGCTGTTCATTTCCATAGGGATCTGCCAATATCCGTCCTTCAGGTCGAGGCTCGTAATGTAGCGAGCCTCCCGGAGTTGATCCAGGATGTGGTGAACTCGTGGTAAAGGATACGCATCTTTGACGGATTTACTATTCAACGGTCGAAAGTCGACGCAGAGCCTCCATTTTCCTGTTTTCTTCCGCACCATGACAATAGGTGCGCTGTGCGGGCTTTTCGATGGCTCGATGCAACCCTTTGCCAACAACTCATCCACTTGTTTGTTTATTTCCGCTTGGATCTTTGGATTCTTGGGGAAATATCGCTGTTTGATGGGGCGGTCGTCGCTCATCACAATTCGGTGTTCCGTGATATTTTCAAAAACGGCCAATTCCTCCCTCAAGAATGCGTCCATCTCGACATCTGTGTGAATAGACTGGGCTGGTGGCTAACTGGTCTCTTCGGCTGTGGTTGTTGTGTCTGACTCTGTCACTGCTACCGACAACCGTTCCTCTAACCATCCGTTGTTCCTACTGCGGGACGGGATAGTCACTCTGAGACCTGCACATTCCAAAATAGTGCCCATGCCAGCTAGGAAATCCCATCCCAGCACTAATTGGTCTATGACCCCGGGCAAAATGAGTAATCCTAGTGATAGGTTCCGATCACCCAGTCCAACTTTTACCTCTATTTGTTCGGCTTCCTTGTGCTCCTTCCGTCCGCCAAACGTACCTGCCTCCGAGTGGGTCTTCCCACACCACATATTTGTTCAGCGAGTCTTTCGCTGATGAAACTGCTGGTCGCGCCGGTGTCGACAGTGGCTTTGTTTTCCTCCATGCCTATCCTCACTGTCGCCGATAGATGCGCGCCTTCGTCCTGTAGTTGTCCAATTAGTGGTGTGGGGCTGCTCTTGCCGGCTCCCGCTCGCCCCTGGCTAGCGGACGCCGATGGCCGTTTCCCGGTGGGCAGCATGTGGCGGTGCGAACTCCTATGCGTCCGCAGTGCCAGCAAAACTCCAACCGTGCATTTTGGCACTCCACCGCCCAGTGTCCTTCCTGGCCGCAGATTCTACAGGCCCTGGTTGGATTTGACACATGCGTTCTCGGGCTTGGCTGCTGTGTCCTGGGAGCTGGCCTAGGATCCGCACGCGTGTTATCAAACCGCCTCGGCACATCCCTATTCTCGGGGCCACGGGACTCCTCCATTGCCATCAGTCGGGACCGGTTCTCGGGACCACGTGATTCCTCTCTTTCGGTTAACCGACTCTGCGTTTCGGGGCCTCGCATCTCCTCCATTGCCATCAGTCGGGACCGGTTAGGCCGGCTATGTTGTCTCAGACGTTCCCTGTCCCTTTCTAACTCCTCATACTCGTCGGCCAACTGCATCAACTCCGTCAGAGTCGTGTAGTGATGTGGTCGAGCGAACGCGCGTAGATCGGGCAGACTGTGCGTATATATCTGCTTCAACTCTTGGTGGGCTGAGTAGCGCAGTGGCCTCATCATGGTTTGCACTCCACCATGTATATTTTAAAAGGCTCTCCGAGGTCCTGCCTTCTCCTGAGGACCTCTTCCTGGATCTTTTGGAGGTAATCCCGAGGCATAAAGTATTCCTCGAAGTTTGCCTTGAATGAGTACCAGGAAGTCCAGTGTCTGTTGTTGGCGATGTACCATTTTAAAGCCATGCCCTGCAACAGTTCGGGCAGAGCCCTTGGAACCAGATTGAGGTCCAGCCCATATGTTTCGGCCGACCATTCCACCTGTTCCAAAAATTCCAAGGGCTTGGAGGTTCCGTTGAACCGGAAACCCCACTCTCGAACCTGTTTGGCCACTTTGGCATAATCTCTGGTGTTGTCCGTGGGAGCGTCTTCTCTCCGTACAAATGGTGGTAGGGTTCCCCACGGAAATGGCCGTGAGTCCTGCGGCCGAGCTGCGGCAGCGCTGGTGGATGCGACCACATGCGGACTCCTTGGTGGCGGCACTTGGAGCAGCCCTGGGTTGCCTGTCTCCTCGCTTTTGTCCTCCTCCGCGCCGATTTTCGGAGTTGTCGGTCGGGTGTGCAGACGGGAGAGCTCGTTGATCCGAAGCGCATGTTGAGTCTGCGTCTCGTTCTGACTCACCCACTCGGCGAGTTGTCGACGCATCACGTCGACTGTGCCCGACACTGCTACTCCAAATTCCCTTCCATACCGCTCTATTTCCTCCTTTTTGAGGTTGTATACCCAAGCTCGTACCATTTTGTGCAATTTTCTTTTATAAATAGGGTTCGAATTTGTTGACCTGCGTATCCTTAAATATCGTCAGGCCCCACGTTGGGCGCCAGTTGTAACGAACCTTCGGTTGACCCGAGTTTAAGCTAGGCTAAGCTCAGGCGGTCTAAGGATTCGTGCAACAAATTTATAGTGTGAAGCACTGACGAAAATTAAGAAGACGTGTTTATTTAAATTTGTTGGTCTTTTATTCATTCAAAACCCTACTTATTAGGCACACTTGCCTTTAAGAAATTACTTAATATTTATTTGCTCCTGGTTGGGATGTCCTTTGGTGATCCTGGCCGGCGAGGACACCTCTTAGGTCCTCCTTGCACTTATCAGGACTCGTCTTAGGCACTCCGGTCTTTCACCAGGACTCGCCCGACTCTCCGACTTTCGCAAGGACTCACCTAGAGTACGTGTCCTTTATTCGTAAGATAGACAAGGACGCGACCTGCTCGCTAACAACCCAGTACAGGCACCTTACTCCACTTTTCTATGCCTAGCACTCTGGTATACGCCAGGACTCGCTTCAGGCACTCTTGTTTCTCGTCAGGATTCGTCAGTGGCACTCCTGTCTTACACAAGGTCTCGCCAGACTCTCCGACCTGCACAAAGACTCGCACTGAAGTACTCCTGTTAGCACTCAGACTCGCTAGGGCTTACTTTGGTGGTTTTTAAGGGTGGCACTGCACTACTTCTGCGTAGCAAGGACCTCCTTATCAGATCTTACCTGGTATCCTTCGTCCTGTTCGATCCTTTCGAACAGATGTGGCTGTTGATGTTTTTGATGTGTTCAGTTTGACGTCTCCGCGTTAACTGCCCTGGCTCTACGCTGCTGTCTCCTTTTATAGGCGCCGGCAGCCGACATTTACCGTTATAACGGTAAATGCCCCAACGGTTTAGCTGCACTATGACCCCTTCGGTCAGCGCACCGATGGTTGGTTAGTATTTGTCGTACCTTTCCAACGCCTGTTGTGAGGATCCATATATGGGTCCTCACAGTGTATCTATGAGTGTACGAGAATGTGTGTGATCGTCAAAGTTCTTGCATGTTGGAGTTTTTGTTGTTGTCCATCAGCGCTAGGCTTGCAGTTGCCAAGTCTGCGTTGTTTTTCTGTGTCCATGTTTTATGCTACTGGTACGTTCATGCCGGGAAGATGGGGCATGTTAACTCCTCCCCCCCAGTCCGAAGAGAAGGCCATTGAGGGGAAATGGCCGGATCGGAGAAGGGTGGCTAGGCGACGTGTTGTGGTGTTGCGCTGAAGTAGTTTTGCTCGATTCTTAGGCATTTGTGCTGGTATTGGTGGATGTTGTTGTTGGTGTACGCCATGAACTCCGACGATATTTACATATATATACATTTTGTATCAAAAATGGGTATCTTAATGTTGTGTTGTGTTGAAGGTATAACATGAGGGTGATTTGTAAATGTGTTCATCTAATGCTAACGTTACATTTTGTTTACTTATTATCTCTTTTATATGTTGTATTTGTTCCTTATTAAATAACAATTTAAAGATAATCTTTCCATCTTGTGTTTCTCCCAGATCTTTGGAATTGGTTTGGATATTTTTCCAGTTTCGCTAATATGTTTTGTCCGTCGTTGTCATCTATGTTGGTTTCCCGAGATAGATTTGAGTATGGTCCCCAGACCATTAATGAGACCTCTTTTACTTCTAGTGTGCTACAAGAGTGTATCTATTTTGTCTTCTACCTGTTTGATTTTGTTTCGTAGGACTTCTTATGATACTTTAAAGATTAGGGGTTATTGGAAGGATTCTGGAACTACGGGTCGATGTACGTGATTAAGTTTGTTGTTGAGAATTATGTGTCGGTGTTAGTACTCTTCTTAACTGTTTTTCTAATTTTTTGTTTGTGTAACTTTTGACCTCTAGTTGTTAGAAAGGTGACGCCTTTGTCTCTACCTACTTTGTGTAGTGAAAATCTCGGTGTCATCTTGTTTCTACGGTTTTCTTTTCTAAATACCGTACCATTAGGCTCGACTTGGACTGGTGTCTCTCTGTCCTCGTTTAATTTAGCCAATCTTCTTTCTGTGGTCGCGTTTAAATGTTCCTGCACTTTTGGGTATATGACCCGCGCTTTCATTAATTTTGGTGGTGGCTGTGGTTTAGCTTGCTCTTTTCCCTCTCTAAACCTATTCCGTTGTGCTTTCGGTCGTCGCGCTCGCGCTGTTGTTGTTTTTTGTGTTTAGTGTTTTCTTTTAGTGTTGTTGTTGTTGTGTGTAAGTAACTAACAGCAGTACTTGCGATTAACCCTAGTGTGCATATTTATTTTCTATTTTTTATTTTTCTTTACTTATTTTGTTTGCGTCTAATTTAATTATTTTCTCAGTGCCCTTATTTTTATTTACGTTCATTCTTGTATAATCAATTTAAGTAGCTTTGCCTTTTCAAAATGTATGTCTGCTACAATAAAAATTGCCAGGTTCGAGCAAACGTGAAGATGGGTTTTGTTTGTTGCTGGCTGTGTGATAATGTCTCACACGAAAAATGTGCTGGCCTTAACGGCCGTATTATTGACCTGATTGAGTCCAAATCAGGCTTAAAATGGACATGTGAATCTTGTAGGGATATTGAAAGGGATATGATGGGATTCATGAGGCAGACTAAGATGGGCTTTGGAGATATTTTCGGGCGGTTTAAAAAACTGTTCGATGGTTTCTCGGCTTTGGACAGGGAATTCAAAGGTATGAAACTTTTGAATGAGTCTCCAAAGCGTAAAAAGGCCAATCTTAGGTTGTCAATTGGCCCTAATGAACTTTCTGTCCCAACACATTTGTCCATACCATCCGCTCCATCATTAATAAATTTTTCATCCCCATCTCCTCACACCACTGTCAGTATGAACGAAAACAAAGACTTACCCATGGATGTTGTTCATACTGAAACCGAAGAGATTTCTGATCCGGGGTGTAGTAGTTTGACTGCTAACATATCTGCGGGATCAAATAGTCCATCAATCGAGGCTGTAGCTTCACCTGAAGTTACTGCTGCGGTTGATAATAAGACTCTTGTAGGTGTTCCACCAAAAAAACAAATTTTTGTTTCTAGGCTTGCCCCTGGTACCACATCTGATGATGTCAAGGCCTTTATTCAGGCCAAATATCAAGCCAATATTACGGTGGAAAAATTCAAATTTTCATATATTCGGGAAATTTCTTCATTTAAAATAAGTGTTCCTGCCGAACATTTCAATAAAATTTGTTGCAAACAGTTTTGGCCTGACCACTTAATTATAAAAGAATATACTGCAAAAAAGAAATATCGGATCCCGGTTGCACTTCCTTCATTACCTGGTAGTAGTAGTAGAACTAACACTCAACCTCAGGTAGTTTCTGATAGCACAAAAAACTAAAATCCTCCCTCTCACTATCAGAATGTAAGAGGTATTTGTACTAAACTTACTAATCTTTATTTAAATAGTCTTTCCTTTAATTTTAATGTCATTGCCTTTTCCGAAACTTGGCTAAGGCCTGATATTCTTAACTCTGAAATTTTCATAAACAAATTCTCCATCTATCGAAAAGATCGCCCATTTCGTCGAGGTGGCGGTGTACTTATCGCTGTTAATGCTGATTTAGCTTCTGAATTAGTAGTGACTGATAATTCGATAGATATTGAATTTGTTTCTATTGAATTGTGTATTTGTGGTGTATCGCTGTTTATTACTTGTTCTTACATTCCTCCTTCTTCTGATAATTCTGTTTATTTAGATCATTCTTCTGCTATTAGTTCTGTTATATCTATGCTTTCCGATCGCGACTTTCTTGTAGTTCTTGGTGATTTCAATATTACTAGAACTACATGGATTTCTAGTTCCAATACTAATGTTTTGACTGCCACGGGTCAAAATGATTTTCTGGACAATTTATTTGGGATGTCATTGTGTCAAATCAATAATATCCCGAATTCTTTGAACAGATTTCTTGATTTGATTTTTGTTTTAGATCCCTCTTTCTTATCTATCTCCCGTACAGAACCTATATCCTATCCTGAAGATCCTTATCATCCAACTTTGGAGGTGCTGATGGATTTGCCATCCCGGGTGTTAAGTCCTTGTAACAACCCTACGGGTCGAGTTCGCCTTTTTCGGAAAACCGATTTTCATAAACTGTCTCAGCTTTTATCGCAGACTGATTGGTCTCAGCTATATAGGTGCAGAGACATGGATTGTGCAATTACGATTTTTTATGCAACTTTAAACTCTTTACTTGACATATGTGTCCCAATGTGTAATCCACGTAGGTCTAACAAACCTGTTTGGTTTACACGGGATTTAACATACTTGAAAAATAGAAAGTCAAGATTATATAAAAAATTCAAGGAAACTGGCTCCTCTTTTGATTTCTCACAATTTCTGATTGCTCGATCCAGCTTCTCTGCCCTGAATAGCCAGTGTTATAAGGATTACCTTAGAAAATGTAGGCTGCAGTTTCAACAGGACCCTAAACAGTTTTATACCTTCGTTAATGCGAAGCGTAATTCATCAGCACTTCCATCAACCGTATATTTTGAAAAAATGACTGCAGACACAAATCAGGCTATCGCCGATTTGTTTGCTGATTTTTTTCAAACGACTTATAGTTCTTATACTAACCATTTAGATTTGTCTTATCCTTATCATGTAAATGTCTCTAATTGCATTTTTGAACCCTTGATCACAGAAGGTTCGCTACTAAGCGATCTAAAAGCCATTAAACCCGTATTTTCACCGGGGCCTGATGGAATACCAGGCTGTATACTTAAGTACTGTGCTGAAGGTCTTTTGAGACCCCTTTATAACTTATTTAATCTTTCCGTGGAGTTGTGCACTTTTCCAATGATTTGGAAAGAATCATTCATAATTCCTCTCCTCAAAAAAGGAAACAAGTCTAATGTTCAAAACTATAGAGCTATCTCTAAGTTGTCAGCCATCCCTAAAATTTTTGAGAAATTAATAGCTTCTCAACTACAACATTTTTGTAGATCTATTGTTTCACCCAGCCAGCATGGGTTTGTGAAATATAGATCTACTACCACTAACTTATTGGAATTCACATCTTTTGTTATAAGGGGCTTTCAAAATAAAATGCAAACAGATGTCATTTACACTGATTTCAGTAAAGCTTTTGACTCCGTTAATCATTCCCTTTTAATTCATAAGCTTAATCTTTTTGGATTACCAGATAACTTAATTCTTTGGATCTCTAGTTATCTAAATTTAAGAACCCAAAAAGTTCATTTTAAAGGCTTAGCTTCTAAGTCTGTTCAAGTTACTTCTGGAGTACCACAAGGAAGCCATCTTGGCCCTTTATTATTTAATCTTTTTATTAATGACTTGCCTTCTGTAATAAATCACTCTCGGGTACTAATGTACGCCGACGATGTAAAGCTCTGTTTGTCTGCTAATAACTCTCTATCTGGTCAGAATTTGCAAACTGATCTTGATAGTTTTCAAACTTGGTGTCGAGTAAATTTATTAAATCTTAATTGCAGTAAGTGTAACGTAATGTCCTTCTATGGGCGAATGCCATATTTTAATAACTATTTTCTTAATGGTAAACCACTTGAACGTATTGAGTCGGTTGTTGATTTGGGTATTCTTTTAGATCCCAAGCTTAAGTTTGACAAGCATATCTTATCGATGACTAATCGTGCCTATGGAGTCCTTGGTTTCATAAAGCGTTGGTCAAAGGAATTTGACGATCCCTACGTTACTAAAACTCTTTATACCTCACTTGTTCGACCAATTCTGGAATATGGATCTTGTATATGGTGTCCCCAGTACAAGATTCATCAGGACAGAATAGAGTCTATACAAAAACAATTTCTTCTCTTTGCCCTTCGGGGCTTTAATTGGAATCCTAACATTCGCATGCCTCCTTACCGTAGTAGACTCTTACTAATAAATCTCCCCTCTCTTTCTGATCGTAGAACCATGCTTGGTATAATATTTTTACATAAACTAATTACCGGCGCAATTGATTCTTCTGAATTAATCAGCCAAATTAGTTTTGCTATTCCTATTAGAAGTACAAGAAACTTTCTCCCTCTTTCTCTTCAAACCTGCAGTACTAACTACGCTATTCATAACCCTTTTCGTATTTTATGTTCTGATTATAACAATCTTTTTCAAGTTATAAGTAATGCTACATCCATTCCTACACTTAGAACTTCACTCCTTTCTCACCTATCCAATTTGTAGGTCGTGTATTTCATATTTTTGTATTTTTTTTTTTTTTTTTTTTTTTTGTATTGTTTTTGCCTGTATTTATTTGTTTGTATCTTTAGTGTATTTCTAACATACTAACTTCTTGATCTGATTGGGTTTTTTCTGGGTTTTCCCCAATCCAGGCAACTAATGTTGGATCAATTTTTTTGAGGCTTATTACCCAGAAATATTTTTTAATTTTTTATTTTATGCTTTTTTTAATTTAAAATTTTTTAAATTTTAATAATAATTTTAATAATAATTTTATTTCATTTTTTAAATTTTAACTTTTTCTGTTGTCGATTGTTATTAGTCGACATTAAACTAAATTAAATAAAATAAAATAAAAAAGTACTAGCCCTTGTACATCAACTACCCACCTACGAAGGCCCGCCTGACAATCTCGATAGATTTATAGCTAGAGTAGAACAGCTACTTTTGTTAGCCGGGTCAGTGGACCAAACAACATGCGGACAGTACTTACTCGGAACTATCCGTGACAAAATTAAAGGCAGGGCAGACGAAGCGCTGAGTGTCTTCGATGTACTCCTCACTTGGGATGACATCAAAGCAAACCTCAAACGACTATACTCTAGCAAGAAAACATAGGAAATGCTTGATAGAGAGCTACACAATCTTCCGGACGGACTCAGTATGGGAAAACTGTATTACACAGCCACGAAAATAAGAAGCGAATTAATGTCACTGGCCATAGAAGCGGACCCTAGTGGACACTCCCTCACGGCCAAACGTGACCAATATGACAGATTCTGCCTAAATACATTTTTAGTTGGATTAAAAGACCCACTTAGGTCAGCCATTAGGAACCAAAAGCCAGATACAATCGAGAAAGCGTACGAGTACGGGCAGATCGAATTAAACTTCTCTAGAAACCTGAATAAACACCAGGAAAACCGACGACGCGACAGCTCGATATACAGGAATCACCCATATGCCGAAAGACAACCAACCAACAGTGACTACAACAGCCGCTACAAACCACGACAACAGAACTATAATAATGACAACAACGCTCGTCATGTACCACGACATTATAACACCAACCATGACAATAATATTCGCTTTACAAAGCGACAACTAAATTCCAACAACGATAATAGTGGTCGTTTCCCACCGCGCCAACAGAACTTTAACAACGATAATAATAGACGCTCCCCACGTCAACGAAATTCCAATAACGATAGTATAGTCGACACGATAGACAAACTTTGGTCACGAACCCCTTCCACAATGGCGACAAACCAGCTCAGACGCTAAATCACCAAGACAGGAACAACCATAATCCAAGCGCTCCCCTATGTAACATCAACGATGATGCAAATTTTTTACTAGAAGCCTCGGGAAGCTAGTCGGCTAAATAAGCAAGAAGACTCATGGATCTTCAAACCCTCTCAAATTCCTAATAGACACTGGATCTACCTACTCATTCGTAAATCCAGCACTTATTAATGTAGACCAAATCAAAAAACTAACCTCCGATATCAATATCCACACTGTACTCAGTACATTCAAAATTCGGGAATATACAGATAGAATAAATTTCAAACAATTCAGAATAATGCCCAATTTCAAGTTCTTACTATTCAATTTCCACCCCCACTTTAATGGCCTCCTAGGCATGGACTTCCTATCCGGCCTAAATGCAAAAATAAACTTTGCCGACTCCATGCTAGAAACACCAGAAACCACCGTCCCAATCCTCACAAGGGCAAACCCTGTAGACACATTACATACCCTGCCACAAAATACCAAAATGCGATTACCACTCCCAGTAATCATCATGCAGGGAGACTTTATATATGATACCACGAATTTGGATAATAAATATCCATAACCGGCGGCTTATACACCGCAATCGCAAGATCCGCCTATTTCGAAGTCTGCAATAACTCAGACCAGATCCAAACACTTTACCTCGAAGAACCGTTACAGGCAGAAGAATTCTCTCCACGCACCCGCCAATACTTAAACTGCATGTCCGCGGCAACAGATACAGAACGACCGGACGACCAACAATTAAACATTCAGACGGAACACCTCAACAACGAAGAAAAACAACAAATACTCAAACTTTGCAAGTCATTCAAAAGACTCTTCCACGACGAAAACAATCAACTAACGTTCTCTAACGCCATCAAACACTCTATCCCAAAAACAGATAATATACCGATTCACACAAAATCTTACCGTTACCCATTTGTACATAAAGACGAAGTTCGAAAGCAAATTTCAAAAATGCTCGAACAAAATATCATAAAAAACAGCCATTCCCCTTGGAGTGCACCCGTCTGGGTCGTACCCAAGAAAAGTGACATCACAGGCGAAAAAAAGTGGCGCTTGGTAATCGATTTTCGGAAATTAAATGAGAAAACTGTCTCTGATAGATACCCTATCCCGAACATTGCAAATATACTAGACAGATTAGGAAAGACCATGTATTTCCACGCATATATATAAAAAGAGGCCCCGTACATACATACGAATTTTCTTGCATTCAAACATAGATACACATACATAGTATTACATATTATAATACACTATGATACCATACTAATATATAAACGAACTCGTATAGTAAATAAACACACCCAGAATTTTCCCTATACTACATATACTACATAATACATATACATATTATTAATATACTCATATATATATTATTAATATTTTACATATTATTACTATTTTATATACACTATAGACATACCATTACTATACCCCACATTTCTTTCCAATACACCTAAATGTTGAAAAAAGCCACCACTAGTAACACAGTTAGGGGCAGATTAGGGCTAAGGAGCGGGTCAAGCGATGGAATCAGAAGAGCAAAACCAGATAGTTCAATCCCAAAACAATAGTCCCATAATTAGCAATTCATCAACTTTTACAAACACCAGCCTGAACCTACAACAACTTCATCAGCACTTCCATCAACCGTATATTTTGAAAAAATGACTGCAGACACAAATCAGGCTATCGCCGATTTGTTTGCTGATTTTTTTCAAACGACTTATAGTTCTTATACTAACCATTTAGATTTGTCTTATCCTTATCATGTAAATGTCTCTAATTGCATTTTTGAACCTTTGATCACAGAAGGTTCGCTACTAAGCGATCTAAAAGCCATTAAACCCGTATTTTCACCGGGGCCTGATGGAATACCAGGCTGTATACTTAAGTACTGTGCTGAAGGTCTTTTGAGACCCCTTTATAACTTATTTAATCTTTCCGTGGAGTTGTGCACTTTTCCAATGATTTGGAAAGAATCATTCATAATTCCTCTCCTCAAAAAAGGAAACAAGTCTAATGTTCAAAACTATAGAGGTATCTCTAAGTTGTCCGCCATCCCTAAAATTTTTGAGAAATTAATAACTTCTCAACTACAACATTTTTGTAGATCTATTGTTTCACCCAGCCAGCATGGGTTTGTGAAATATAGATCTACTACCACTAACTTATTGGAATTCACCTCTTTTGTTATAAGGGGCTTTCAAAATAAAATGCAAACAGATGTCATTTACACTGATTTCAGTAAATCTTTTGACTCCGTTAATCATTCCCTTTTAATTCATAAGCTTAATCGTTTTGGATTACCAAATAACTTAGTTCTTTGGATCTCTAGTTATCTAAATTTAAGAGCCCAAAAAGTTAATTTTAAAGGCTTAGCTTCTAAGTCTGTTCAAGTTACTTCTGGAGTACCACAAGGAAGCCATCTCGGCCCTTTATTATTTACTCTTTTTATTAATGACTTGCCTTCTGTAATAAATCACTCTCGGGTACTAATGTACGCCGACGATGTAAAGCTCTGTTTGTCTGCTAATAACTCTCAATCTGGTCAGAATTTGCAAACTGATCTTGATAGTTTTGAAACTTGGTGTCGAGTAAATTTATTAAATCTTAATTGCAGTAAGTGTAACGTAATGTCCTTCTATAGGCGAATGCCATATTTTAATAACTATTTTCTTAATGGTAAACCACTTGAACGTATTGAGTCGGTTGTTGATTTGGGTATTCTTTTAGATCCCAAGCTTAAGTTTGACAAGCATATCTTATCGATGACTAATCGTGCCTATGGAGTCCCTGGTTTCATAAAGCGTTGGTCAAAGGAATTTGACGATCCCCACGTTACTAAAACTCTTTATACCTCACTTGTTCGACCAATTCTGGAATATGGATCTTGTATATGGTGTCCCCAGTACAAGATTCATCAGGACAGAATAGAGTCTATACAAAAACAATTTCTTCTCTTTGCCCTCCGGGGCTTTAATTGGAATCCTAACATTCGCATGCCTCCTTACCGTAGTAGACTCTTACTAATAAATCTCCCCTCTCTTTCTGATCGTAGAACCATGCTTGGTATAATATTTTTACATAAACTAATTAACGGCGAAATTGATTCTTCTGAATTAATCAGCCAAATTAGTTTTGCTATTCCTATTAGAAGTACAAGAAACTTTCTCCCTCTTTCTCTTCAAACCTGCAGTACTAACTACGCTTTTCATAACCCTTTTCGTATTTTATGTTCTGATTATAACAATCTTTTTCATGTTATAAGTAATGCTACATTTATTCCTACACTTAGAACTTCACTCCTTTCTCACCTATCCAATTTGTAGGTCTTGTATTTCATATTTTTGTATTTTTTTTTTTATTTTTTTTGTTGTATTTTTTGCCTGTATTTATTTTTTTGTATCTTTAGTGTATTTCTAACATACTAACTTCTTGATCTGATTGGGTTTTTTCTGGGTTTTCCCCAATCCAGGCAACTAATGTTGGATCAATTTTTTTATTTTATGCTGTTTTTAATTTAAAATTTTTTAAGTTTTAATAATAATTTTAATAATTTTATTTCATTTTTGTAAATTTTAACTTTTTCTGTGTCGATTGTTATTAGTCGACATTAAACTAAATTAAATTAAATAAAAATAAATTTATCCGATCGTGATGAAATTTACACAGCTGATCAACATTGATACAACATATGCATCCCAAACTTCAAATAAACTTGATCTGCGTATGGTATACAGGAACCTGCATGCCAAGTTTGGTGCCTCTAGCTCTTATAGTCTCTGAAGTCGACGCGTTCATACAGACAGACGGACAGACAGACGGCTCGGCTGTTGATGCTGATCAAGAATATATAGTTTTTATAGTCGAAAATGCCTCCTTCGCTGTGTTACACACATATGCATTACTTTATAACTCCCTTTTTCCCATTTTTAATGGGAACAGGGAGTAAATATTGATCACGGTCTAATGTATACTATATACTTTAGTGTCTTTATTTGGAATAGGAAACCTGTCATAAATTGTGATTTCATTTAGCTGGCAATAATCCGTCACTGTCCTCTTCTTTTGCTTTCATGAACAATCTGACTTTTTTAGTACGATCCACAAAGGAGCATTGTGTGGCGTATTGCTTTCGCAAATAATACTTTGACATTTCCCTATAAATTTCCTGCTCATCAACGTAAGGATATCGATTAATTTTACAGTACAACGGTTTCTCTGACATTATTTAAAATTGTTTTTAATGCATTTTGTTCTTCTTGATTAAGATCCTAAAAAATTGTTTTGAAAACAGAATCACCTACACAATGTTCTAATTTGTATATTTCTTGTTCCTTATATGGCAAGTTCCGACAAAATTAACCACACCATTATTTATTAAGAGTTTTTGTTTAAATCTATTGAATGGCTTTAATATATTTTGACAAATTATTGCATCGAATAGCTTTTTTTTAAAACTACCTAATTTCCATAGTGTCATAGTGGCATTCTCCTTAAACTCTATAGGCAAAACGGTAATTATTTCATGGCTTATCTTGGAATTTGAATTCAATGAAGAAAACTTAACTGGTTTTAATGAGGTTATTCTTTTAATTTAGGTAATTCTTGTCGAACAAGTGTCTATTAAAGTAGTTAGCTTATCATTTTTACTCCCTGTTTCCATTAAAAGCGTGGGCCCTTATAAGTGTCGCTTAATTATTTATGGGCAAAAGGGAACCTCCACCACCGGAAATCGAATTTCTTAATTCTTTTTTCCACGTCTTTGGAGACCAAAACCAAAAATTTGGATCTTTTTTGGCGTGGAGGCTGTCAACTAAACAGTTACCGAGTCTTGTTGTTGCAGCTGCGAAAGCTACTTGTCGTTGTTGCTGTTGCAAAAGCTTCTTGTTGTTGTTGCTGTTGCAAACGATTGCTGTTGCTGAGCAGAATAACTGTTGTTGTTGCGGCAAGTCTCAGTTGTCGTTGAGCAGACTTGCTGTTATTGGTTTTGTCATTTAAAAATGGTTAGAGATTGAACATCCGCTACCAGTACAACGTTGGGTGGGTATTCGACAGATAATATAACATTTCGTTCTCTCCTTCTTTGGCTTGCGCAAATCTTATTGAAAGGTATCTCTAATTTGAATCCCCTTGTCTTCCGCCTTCCGTAACTCTGTCTACTCTTTATTTCATTCATGTAACATAACAGCACTCTAGGTTGCAAAACAACTACACCATTTTCCCTGAGATAAGTCGACCTGTGTAGACAGAGTATGCTCCCACTGATACTGTGCGTTAAGCCGCGTTCGTTACATAACAAAATGGAGCAAAAATGGGGCCCAAAGCATTTCGATGAATTCCCCAAACAAGCGAAAAAGTCTCGGTGTGACTTGTGGACAGCAAAAAGTTGAGTTTGTTTTAACTCCGTCCGTCCCGTGCTATCCATAAGCCTCTTCCTTGCGCATCCTTTTTTATCCATAACAAACTTTTAGATTCAATTTTATTAGCGTATTTTAACGGACAGCGTAGCCAGCCAAAGTCAACAGAGCTCAACCAATAAGGATTGAGCAAGCTGCCACCGCTAGACTACGAGCGAAGAGCGCAGCGCTAACACCTGCACTACATAGAGCAGCGACGCTGACGACGATCAAGAAAAGTATGGTCCGGGCAGAGGTCTTGAGAGATACTGGTGTCAAATGGTTTGGCAGTCAGTTGATGAGTTAGCACGCAATTAGATCGTCGATCGGACGCTCTGGCTCGCGTGAGCAATTCGGTTAACGCGAGAACCACGTGGAAAATAAAAGGATTACCAGTGCGAAGGACATGAGTGGGAGAGGGTAAGGAGACAGGATTCATCGGCCAGCAGGACGCGCGCGCCGGCATCGTGGGAATCGGAAAACACAAGCCACGCAGCTCAGACCGTCTCTTTCGGTTTTTCCTTGCCCGTGCCAAGTTCAACGGCGCGACCACGTACGCCCATGATTCGCCAGCAGCAAGTGTGACCAGGGCACCGACCCATCTCAAGCGGATCGAGAGAAAGAGTGGGGGTAAGCTGGCCCTATGGCTTCTAAGAATGCAAAATGACGGTGGCCGAGCCGAGACTCCGGCATTAAATAAAAAAATAGGAAATTAAAATGATCCCCGTTTTGTTCAGTTTAGTGTAGTATACACATTGTTCCAGTTATTCAGTGTCCCGTCCATTTTTCCCCACGCCCGCCCGCCACACCCTGCCCGACCCGGATCCTCTCGAGCGTGTTCCGAGTGTTTTCTCTGCACGCTCGGCGGGATTTCGGTCTGGCGGGACGCCAGGGAATTCCAGGGAATGTGATGCGGGTCCGCTGCATTTTCTGGCCTTTCCCTGGTGTCGCGTTCTTTTCCCCCCTTGTCCTCCACACCCTGCCCGACACGGATTCCCTTGAGCGCGTTCCGAGCGTTTTCTCTGCACGTTCGGCGGGATTTCGGTCTGGCGGGTCGAAGGAGCAATTAAGAGGGACATGAGGCACGTATATCATTGGCGGATGGGACCAAAAGAGAGGTGAACCGGGCGATTACGGTGAAGATCCGGCTGGATCAACAGGAAACGGTCATGCCGCTGCTGATCCTGCCCGAGGTTTTCGATGACGTAATTCTCGGTATCGATTTCTTGTGCGGAATCCAGGCTAGGATCCAGTGTGGTCGCGCCTACCACCAACTGATTGAGATGCCCATGCCGAGACGTATCAAGCAGGCCACCGGCAACGTACACCGAAGCACAAACACCGGACCCCCGGATGCGAACGAGATCATGAACCTCGTGCCCCAGGACCCCCTCAATGTGACATTCGAACCGTCGCGTCCGGATTGACGGCCGCTACCCCCCGTCGAGACACGAGTACTCCGATCCAGACAGCCCAAAAGACAAGGAGTAAAGCCAGGAAAAGGACAACGAGAAACAAAAAGACATCACAGAACATGACAATGGACCACCCCGCGGAACGTACAGGATAATACACAGGGGAACACACAGCAGGACTCACAGGATACGATACAGGAGAACACTCAGCAGGACCAACCGGTGGACTACCCCGCAGGGAGCACTGAACTTGGCGACTTCGTAGAGCCAGACCAGGTCAGTGAGCCGCGGCAAGACCCACAGGAGAACACCCAGAAGAACATGTAGCGGGACGTACAGGATAATACACAGGATTATACACAGCAGGACTCACAGGACACGATACAGGAGAACACACAGCAGGACAAACCAGTGGACTACCCCGCAGGGAGCACTGAATTTGGTGACTTCGTAGAGCCAGTCCAGGTCAGTGATCCGCGGTGGTGCCAGACGGCAAGGAAGCAGGAGCAGTGCACCGGCCCACAGGCTAGCAGTAGGCAGAACAACCAGGAACGAATAGACGTGACAGGAGAGCCCCGACAAGGATACCCTAGTGGTATATTCGTACCGTTGGAGGATGCGGCCATCGTTCGGTTGAGAAACCCCTTCCGTAGGGTAATTCGGGTCGCTCGGACTGGCCCGACAGCACTCCAGGCACAGGTCATCCCAGAGGATGCGGCACTACCCGCACCGGTCACCATCCACCTCGCTACCGTGAATTTTGCGCCAGTCGACGACATCTTGACGACATCTCCACCCCTACCCGGACCACCACTTGCACCTTGGGTGGCGAGGTTCCTGGTTCGGGAGTTGGCTACGTTCGACAAGCTGTCCGGAGTCTAGCATATCGCGGAACACACCATAGTCGTTAGGGATGACAAACAGGTGAAACAGCGCTACTACCCGAAGAGCCCGGCGATGCAGAAGATCATTGGTGACCAGGCCAATGAATTGTTGCAGAACGGGCAGATCGAACCATCCAGGGGTCCCCATAGTCTGCCTATCGTCCTCGTGGGAAAGAAGACAGGAGACATGCGTATGTGTGTCGACTTCTGGCAGCTGAATGCTCGTTCCGTGCCCGATGCGTATCCGCTGCCCAGGATCAATCACATCCTGGAGCGGCTACGAAATGCACGGTACATTTCAACGTTGGATTTGAAAAGCGGGTATTGGCAGATCCCGATGGCTAAGGGAAGTCGAGAGTATACCGCTTTCACAGTACCTGGCAGGGGTCTTTTCCACTGGAAGGTAATGCCCTTCGGGTTGCATTCCGCACATGCCACGTTCCAGAGGGCCTTAGACAGTGTTATCGGACCGGAAATGGAGCCACAAGCGTTCGCGTATCTGGACGATATCATCGTCATCAGCGCTACTCTGGAAGGATACGTAGAAAACCTGCGCGAGGTATTTGGAAGACTCAGGGAGGCCAACCTCAAACTGAACTACACCATCGCAGAGCTCAACGAAATGTGGCAGGAGGATGGGCGCAGCAGCCCGCCGCGGGATTACCGGCCGTTAGATAGCCCGACACCATCGACGTCAGATGGTGACCCGGACGATGATGGCGAAGAGCGAGAGACGCACTTCACCGGAGTGTTCGGAATACGTGAGGCACCGCCGCCTTACACCGCCGAGACAATAAGTCGCCCTTATTCTTTCTGCAAGCAGTACATATATCAGAATCGGCCAGATCGGACCACTATAACACATACCTGCTATAGGAACGATCGGTTGAAAAATAAGTTTTTGTATGAAAAACTTTTTGTGGGCCCGGGCTACAAACTAGCACAGTCGTAATCATGTGGGTGCAGGCAAGTGGCGACCGCCGGTTACTAATCAGCCTTACCCGGGCATTGGGGATCACTGCCCGGGTGGACCGTTTCTTTCTCCGCAACTCGTGGGAACATGAAGAAAAATAATAACATATTACATATTTCGCAGGACATCATTGCGACCAATGTCACAAGACAATATGAGGACCGCCTCCTAGACGCGGAGAGGCCTTCAACTAGCGGAGCCCAGCCTCCACGCCCTAGTGGAGCCCATCCTCCACGCACCAAGCTGCTCCTGCTAGCAAGAGACTGCCGATGGCACAACAGGGCCATGTGCAGAGGGCATATGGTCAACAACAACAACCGCGACAATCTTATCGTCCCTATGCCACCTCTGGTGCCAAAGGAAGTGCAGCCGGACCTCCACGGTCAGCACAACCCCAGGCTCAGAGGGAAACGCAGAGGCAGCCGCGGGTCAAAAGTCGGGAAGAGTCCCTGCCACCTCGCGGGCAGCCCGGCGGATTAGATGACCCAAACCGACGAGGCCTCAGCGGTGCGAAGGTACCTTCAACAGGGACTCCCACCTACCGAGGCGCTGTCGAAGGCAAAGGAGCCGAGGGAAATCACAAGGCTAAGGCGGCCTCGGCCGTTTTAGCAAGAATGTTCACCTGCCAACAACTTGGGCTAGCCCTGTTACAAGAGCCATGGTGCAACCATGGCATAAAGGGATTGTACATTAAGGATTCGAAGGTATTCAGCGACCAAAGGGAAACATCCCCTAGAGCATGCATGATTATTAGGAAGGATATTATTTATAATGTCCTTTCAGAAATCCCAACCAAAGATTGCGTCCCAATCGCAATCGAGGTGAGGGGAGCTGCCAACACCATCGTGTTAGCATCGGCCTACTTTGCTGAAGATGTAGCCTGTCCACCCCCAGAAGTCGTGGGCCTTGTGGAATACTGCTGGAACCAGCAGATCCAAATCTTAGTGGGATGCGATACCAACGCACACCACTTGATTTGGGGAAGCACGGACACCAATACAAGGGGTGAGTGCTTAATTGACTTTATTCTAGGAAATGACTTAGAAATAGGTAATGTCGGAGCAGAGCCGACATTCATAACAAGAGTAAGGGAAGAAGTACTAGACATCACCTTAATCAGCCGGTCACTTAAGTCTTAGGGACTGGCACGTATCCCCAGAAGCATCTATGTCTGACCGCAGGCCCACAATGTTCAGACTAGAATCAAATCTAAACATCAGTAGACCTTAGCGTAATCCCAGGAAAACAAACTGGGAAAAATATAATGCGAATCTTGAACTTAATAAGTCCAATGAGACGTCAAGCATACCCAAACATCCACTGGAATTAGAAAGAACTATAGATAGCTTTAACAGAAGCATTATCCATGCTTTTGAGGATAGCTGTCCATTAGGGAGACAGCACAAAAGGAAGGAAAAGGATGCCCCTTGGTGGAACGAAAGTCTTGAGAGGCTTCGCAACACCACACGTCACCTCTTTAACAGTGCGAGGAGAAACGGGAATTGGGATCAATACCGCTGTAGCCTATCCTTCTACAATAAGGAGATCAGGAAGGCAAAAAGAAAAAGTTACAGGGATTTCTGTGAGTCTATATAGACAACGAATGAGGGTGCCCGACTTCATAATTTGCTAGCCAAAAAAGAGCCCCTGAAGCAAATCTGTCCCTCAAAAGGGACGATAACACGTTTACCGCCAATAAAATGGAGAAATTGGAACTCCTATTTGAATCCCACTTCCCAGGTAGTGTTAGCACAACCGAAGGAGCTGTTCAAATAGAGAACAGCCCCAGACCGACAGCTGTAGATTGGGCAGTGGCCAAATCTATAGCTACTATGGGTCAGCTTATAGGGGCCATTGGAACATTCCAACCATATAGGTCACCCGGCCTGGATGGGATCTCACCTATCTTCCTGCAGAAAGGACAGGACCACATATTGTCACTTATCAGGAGGATAATGATATGCAGCCTAGCACTTGGCTATATACCAAGTGCATGGCACAGAGCTAGGGTAGTCTTCATCCCCAAAGTAGGGAAGAAAGACATCACCCATCCCAATTCTTTCAGACCCATCAGCTTAACATCGTTCTTACTTAAAACGTTGGAAAAGCTGGTGGATAACACTATTAGGAGCACATTGCTCAAGCAGTTTCCGCTGCAGCCAACGCAGCATGCATATAGAACAGCCCGTTCCACGGACACGGCAATGGATCAACTGCGAAACTCCCTAGGGAGGGCAGTTGAGAATAAGGATGTGGCAATATGTGCATTCCTACATTTTGAGGGAGCCTTTAACAACACATCGCATGATGCTGTTCAGGCGGCCCTCAATAGGAGGGGCACAAACACTACTATCAGCAGATGGATCAGTTCCCTGTTGAAATCTAGGCAAGCCACAGCAACAGTGGGTGAAAGCACTGTTACAGTCACAACCAGAAGAGGATGCTCCCAAGGGGGTGTACTATCTCCTCTACTCTACTTGAACTTTGCAGCACATGTGCAAAACACTGTAAATAAATGCTCAAGAGCACTATTTGCATGCAGAAGCATAGCCGGGAAATCATGGGGCACATCACCAAGGATAATAAGGTGGCTTTACCTAATGGTGGTAAGGTCTATGATCACTTATGGGGCTATTGCCTGGGGTGACAGTGTACAGCTCGTCACTGTGCAAAAACAACTGCAAAAATTGCAGAGAATGGCGTGCGTTTGTATATTTATTTATTTATTTATTTATTTATTTATTTATTTATTTATTTATTTATTTATTTATTTATTTATTTATTTATTTATTTATTTATTTATTTATTTATTTATTTATTTATTTATTTATTTATTTATTTATTTATTTATTTATTTATTTATTTATTTATTTATTTATTTATTTATTTATTTATTTATTTATTTATTTATTTATTTATTTATTTATTTATTTATTTATTTATTTATTTATTTATTTATTTATTTATTTATTTATTTATTTATTTATTTATTTATTTATTTATTTATTTATTTATTTATTTATTTATTTATTTATTTATTTATTTATTTATTTATTTATTTATTTATTTATTTATTTATTTATTTATTTATTTATTTATTTATTTATTTATTTATTTATTTATTTATTTATTTATTTATTTATTTATTTATTTATTTATTTATTTATTTATTTATTTATTTATTTATTTATTTATTTATTTATTTATTTATTTATTTATTTATTTATTTATTTATTTATTTATTTATTTATTTATTTATTTATTTATTTATTTATTTATTTATTTATTTATTTATTTATTTATTTATTTATTTATTTATTTATTTATTTATTTATTTATTTATTTATTTATTTATTTATTTATTTATTTATTTATTTATTTATTTATTTATTTATTTATTTATTTATTTATTTATTTATTTATTTATTTATTTATTTATTTATTTATTTATTTATTTATTTATTTATTTATTTATTTATTTATTTATTTATTTATTTATTTATTTATTTATTTATTTATTTATTTATTTATTTATTTATTTATTTATTTATTTATTTATTTATTTATTTATTTATTTATTTATTTATTTATTTATTTATTTATTTATTTATTTATTTATTTATTTATTTATTTATTTATTTATTTATTTATTTATTTATTTATTTATTTATTTATTTATTTATTTATTTATTTATTTATTTATTTATTTATTTATTTATTTATTTATTTATTTATTTATTTATTTATTTATTTATTTATTTATTTATTTATTTATTTATTTATTTATTTATTTATTTATTTATTTATTTATTTATTTATTTATTTATTTATTTATTTATTTATTTATTTATTTATTTATTTATTTATTTATTTATTTATTTATTTATTTATTTATTTATTTATTTATTTATTTATTTATTTATTTATTTATTTATTTATTTATTTATTTATTTATTTATTTATTTATTTATTTATTTATTTATTTATTTATTTATTTATTTATTTATTTATTTATTTATTTATTTATTTATTTATTTATTTATTTATTTATTTATTTATTTATTTATTTATTTATTTATTTATTTATTTATTTATTTATTTATTTATTTATTTATTTATTTATTTATTTATTTATTTATTTATTTATTTATTTATTTATTTATTTATTTATTTATTTATTTATTTATTTATTTATTTATTTATTTATTTATTTATTTATTTATTTATTTATTTATTTATTTATTTATTTATTTATTTATTTATTTATTTATTTATTTATTTATTTATTTATTTATTTATTTATTTATTTATTTATTTATTTATTTATTTATTTATTTATTTATTTATTTATTTATTTATTTATTTATTTATTTATTTATTTATTTATTTATTTATTTATTTATTTATTTATTTATTTATTTATTTATTTATTTATTTATTTATTTATTTATTTATTTATTTATTTATTTATTTATTTATTTATTTATTTATTTATTTATTTATTTATTTATTTATTTATTTATTTATTTATTTATTTATTTATTTATTTATTTATTTATTTATTTATTTATTTATTTATTTATTTATTTATTTATTTATTTATTTATTTATTTATTTATTTATTTATTTATTTATTTATTTATTTATTTATTTATTTATTTATTTATTTATTTATTTATTTATTTATTTATTTATTTATTTATTTATTTATTTATTTATTTATTTATTTATTTATTTATTTATTTATTTATTTATTTATTTATTTATTTATTTATTTATTTATTTATTTATTTATTTATTTATTTATTTATTTATTTATTTATTTATTTATTTATTTATTTATTTATTTATTTATTTATTTATTTATTTATTTATTTATTTATTTATTTATTTATTTATTTATTTATTTATTTATTTATTTATTTATTTATTTATTTATTTATTTATTTATTTATTTATTTATTTATTTATTTATTTATTTATTTATTTATTTATTTATTTATTTATTTATTTATTTATTTATTTATTTATTTATTTATTTATTTATTTATTTATTTATTTATTTATTTATTTATTTATTTATTTATTTATTTATTTATTTATTTATTTATTTATTTATTTATTTATTTATTTATTTATTTATTTATTTATTTATTTATTTATTTATTTATTTATTTATTTATTTATTTATTTATTTATTTATTTATTTATTTATTTATTTATTTATTTATTTATTTATTTATTTATTTATTTATTTATTTATTTATTTATTTATTTATTTATTTATTTATTTATTTATTTATTTATTTATTTATTTATTTATTTATTTATTTATTTATTTATTTATTTATTTATTTATTTATTTATTTATTTATTTATTTATTTATTTATTTATTTATTTATTTATTTATTTATTTATTTATTTATTTATTTATTTATTTATTTATTTATTTATTTATTTATTTATTTATTTATTTATTTATTTATTTATTTATTTATTTATTTATTTATTTATTTATTTATTTATTTATTTATTTATTTATTTATTTATTTATTTATTTATTTATTTATTTATTTATTTATTTATTTATTTATTTATTTATTTATTTATTTATTTATTTATTTATTTATTTATTTATTTATTTATTTATTTATTTATTTATTTATTTATTTATTTATTTATTTATTTATTTATTTATTTATTTATTTATTTATTTATTTATTTATTTATTTATTTATTTATTTATTTATTTATTTATTTATTTATTTATTTATTTATTTATTTATTTATTTATTTATTTATTTATTTATTTATTTATTTATTTATTTATTTATTTATTTATTTATTTATTTATTTATTTATTTATTTATTTATTTATTTATTTATTTATTTATTTATTTATTTATTTATTTATTTATTTATTTATTTATTTATTTATTTATTTATTTATTTATTTATTTATTTATTTATTTATTTATTTATTTATTTATTTATTTATTTATTTATTTATTTATTTATTTATTTATTTATTTATTTATTTATTTATTTATTTATTTATTTATTTATTTATTTATTTATTTATTTATTTATTTATTTATTTATTTATTTATTTATTTATTTATTTATTTATTTATTTATTTATTTATTTATTTATTTATTTATTTATTTATTTATTTATTTATTTATTTATTTATTTATTTATTTATTTATTTATTTATTTATTTATTTATTTATTTATTTATTTATTTATTTATTTATTTATTTATTTATTTATTTATTTATTTATTTATTTATTTATTTATTTATTTATTTATTTATTTATTTATTTATTTATTTATTTATTTATTTATTTATTTATTTATTTATTTATTTATTTATTTATTTATTTATTTATTTATTTATTTATTTATTTATTTATTTATTTATTTATTTATTTATTTATTTATTTATTTATTTATTTATTTATTTATTTATTTATTTATTTATTTATTTATTTATTTATTTATTTATTTATTTATTTATTTATTTATTTATTTATTTATTTATTTATTTATTTATTTATTTATTTATTTATTTATTTATTTATTTATTTATTTATTTATTTATTTATTTATTTATTTATTTATTTATTTATTTATTTATTTATTTATTTATTTATTTATTTATTTATTTATTTATTTATTTATTTATTTATTTATTTATTTATTTATTTATTTATTTATTTATTTATTTATTTATTTATTTATTTATTTATTTATTTATTTATTTATTTATTTATTTATTTATTTATTTATTTATTTATTTATTTATTTATTTATTTATTTATTTATTTATTTATTTATTATTGCGCAGCGCTAACACCTGTGCATTATGGGCACGGCTATGTTCAAAGGGTTCTTCACGTTCTTATACATTTTGACTATCATGGCCATTTTTATACTCTTTTTTAATTTTTTTGAAAAAAAAAAAAAGAAAAAGAGTATATTGGGTTTGTGAAATGTCCGTCTGTCCGTATGAACGCAGGTTTTTTCCACAGTTTTGAAGCTACAGCAACCAGGGTATACATGTTGGTATATACCATGGGCAGACAAAGTGTCAAGAATAATTTTGCCAGGCCCATCCCTGCCCTTGCAATCGAGCAATGTTTATTTCTCCCAAACTTGTAAACGGGCCCAACCAAGCTTAAATTTATGGCAAAACTTGAAAGATTTGAGCAAAATACAATAGTTACGCCCACTTCTGACTCCGCCAAGCGGCTAAAAAAGAGTGTATGGCAGTCGGGTGCATCCGACTGCAACGTTCTTGCTTGTTTAATATATAAAAGTGTAGTTTGAAAAATATCCATAAATTAGTAACTTATAACTTACCTATCATATCCAATTTGGTTTGTGTAACTATACGGTTAAATCTAGCGGAGGGTGAACTGGCAATGTCTATTTCAACAATAAAATCTCTTTTTTCAATTCCTTTTTCGATTGACCTTAATAAGAGTGAACAAAAAAATAAATAAATATTTGTTTTGAAGTTAACAAAATAACTTAGTTTCGTTTGTTTTCATTGATAAGTATGTTTATTATCTTGTATTTAAATAAATAAATTTAATCGATAAGCTGTTGACTTTTTACATATTAAATTCTGAATTGATAACACCCAAAAACCATTAAAGCTGGGTAAAATGGACTTAGAAGTACATTACAGACAGAGAGAGTGCTTAAACATGGCTGATGGGTTCATGTATAATGGATCGCAAATCAAGTTCATTTAAATTTTCAAACACATCCTCTACAACCCCGCAAAGTGAAAAAATTCGTCAGCCACAATTGAAATAAACGTGCAAGCACTTGACTTATCAATTTTGATCGAGTGGTTAAATATCCATCCAATCGAATAGTAAACACAAAAGCTATTGATGAATTTTTTTTTTTCAACTAATACAGCAGTTTTACACAAAGCAATATGGGGAAAAAGTCGACTTTTTTGGCGTTAATGCAATTTTTTGTGTAAACTATTTTAATGCGGCTTTTATTTTTTAATTCCTTAGTGACAAGATATAAGTTAAAAAAAATAATTTTAGAACACTTTTAGGGAATACTGTTTATTTCTTGCGAGCTTTCAAAGACAGCATATTCAGAGTTGCTTTGAATTGCACAAAAGAGCGGAAAATATAAATGAAAATGTATGTCTGTTCTATGGAATATTATTTTAATTGACCTCAACTGAACTCCAAGGGGCAAGTTACAGGATCTTAACAAATTATTGTAGAATCAAATTCAATTATACCTTTTGCACGTTTTTAGTAAAAAAGAACATGTTGCAGGTGCCTATAAATTCACGCTAGCAGCGCTGCTTAATGTTTGGAGCAACAACAATCGGGAAACAGACGCAGTAAAAAGTTATCTTTTAGAAAATATTGATGAATACTGTCGGACTCAAAATTAAGTGATTGCAATTCCAGAGAAAGATTTACAATTGTTGCACAGCGTACACCATAAGAGCGAGAAAACTGATTTTTTCACAATAGTTTCGTCTTATGCTGAAAGTCCGAACTAAACTAGACATTTTATACTCTTTTTTTTATTAAAAAAAAAAAAATAAAGAAAAACTTGAAAGATTTGCCCAAAAATACAATTGCCTCGCCCACTTCTGACTCTGCAAAGAGGCGGAAAAAAGAGTATATCGCAGTCTGGTGCATCGGACTGCAACGTTCTTACTTGTTTGAAAATCAATCAGTTCGAACTCATTTCAAAGAAATTCATAAATAACTGCATACCAATTTTTCAAAAAATTTGGCGGAAAGTGGGTGGAAAATAGGCTTTCAACTTTTAATTTTTTGCATGCGACACTTTTGCGAGATCTTGACACTTTGTCTGCCTATTGTATGTATCAACATATATACCAAGTTTGGTTGCTCTAGCTTCAAAACTGTTTAAAAAAACCTGCGTTCATTTTTCTCTTTTTTTTTTTCAAAAAAATTAAAAAAAGAGTATAAAAACATATATAAAACCATAAAATAAAACCGCCTTCCTTCTCTGGGAGTTGAAGACGAATTCTGCCAGATATGTGTTACATCGTAATATATTATTATGTAGTTGCGGAATCTTAACACTTCGTCTGCCTATGGTATATACCAACATGTGTACCAAGTTTGGTTGCTCTAGCTTCAAAAATGTGGTAAAAACCTGAGTTCATACCGACGGACAGACGGACATTTCAAAAATTTTCTCACGAAATGTGTAACGCATTGAAGGAGACGTCTCAGAAAAAAAAAATTTGTATATTCGTGATCAGCATCAACAGCCGAGTCATGTCCGTCCGTTTATATGCGAACTAGTCCCTTAGTTGTAGAACTATCGTGGTGAAACTTGCCACAGATGCTTATTCTTTCTGCAAGCAGTACATATGTGAGAGTCGGCCAGATCGGACCACTATAACATTTAGCTGCCATAGGAACGAGCGGTTGAAAAATAAGTTTGTGTGTATATTTTCGTCATGCCGAAGATAACATTTCTTTCTTGTCGAATGTAATATTGATAATTTCGAAAATAATAAATTAGTGCTAGTGCTGCCTGCATGCTAAGGTGAGTTCCGATAAAAAAAAAATTAGGAAAAGGGAGCTATAAAATACTGCAAGTGCAAAATAACAGGCAGAATGAGGCATTTTCGACTGTACAGGGCGGTGTTCACTAGGCGTGTAATTACGGCACGTAATTTCCTCTAAAAAATAACATTCTGCTTAGTTGCTGTTAATTAAAAGAAATCCGAATATTCTGACAACCTTACGCTGCAATGCTGAACAGATTCTGGTAAGTTGCTGTTAATGAAGAGAAACCCGAATATTCTGGCAACCTTACGCTACTGTTGTGCTGTTAAAAAACAAGAAAAAATGCTTTAGTCGAGTGTGCCCGACTACGAGACTCCCTGCTCCCACTTTGCGTTTCAAGCAGTTCAGCGGCAACACAAGCAAGCAGCGCACTTAACGTGTCCAGTGCATGTCAAACTGTTGTTGTTGCCTGCTGAGACGGGGGTATATATATTTGAAATAAAATTGATCTGCGTATGGTATACAGGAACCTGCATGCCAAGTTTGGTGTCTCTAGCTCTTATAGTCTCTGAGATCTGTGCGTTCATACAGACAGACAGACGGAAAGACAGACGGACGGACAGACAGACAGACAGACGGACATGACTCGGCTGATGATGCTGATCACAAATATACAAATTTTTTTTCTGAGACGTCTCCTTCAATGCGTTACACATTTCGTGAGAAAATAATAATACTCTCGTATCATTCTTATACCGCACTTGCACCATTAAAAACAGCTTTCTCTGATTTTTCTTTGCACTCTGAATTCGTTCGCATACATACATACATATGTATTCACACAAACAGCAAAAGTGTCGTTTGCTTTTGTAAACTAACAAAACTAATTTTGTTTTCAAAATACATAAAATTAATACTAACTTTCTGTCTCTTAAATAAGTTTTTATTTAAAAACAAGTAAGAATGCTCTAGTCGAGTGTGCCCGACTACGAGACTCCCTGCTCCCACTTTGCGTTTCAAGCAGTTCAGCGGCAACTCAAGCAAGCAGTGCACTTAACTCGTAAACTGCTTGTCAAGCTGTTGTTGCTGCCAGCTGAGACGGGCGTAATAGATTCTTCTATAACTTTGGAGCTATTTATCCAACCGTGTTAAAATTCCACAGCTTATCAACATTGATACAACATATATGTGTACCAAAAATCAAAGCTTTATCTTTAAAATTGTGGCTATGGGAGTCTTTTGCGATTTGCGGTGGTGCGGGGGGGTGCATCCACAATTTGAAATAAACTTGATCTGCGTATGGTATACAGGAACCTGCATGCCAAGTTTGGTGTCTCTGAGATCGAAGCGTTTACACAGACAGACAGACGGACAGACAGACGGACAGACGGACATGGCTAGTTCGTCTCGGCTGTTGATCCTGTTCAAGAATATATATATTTTATATGGTCGGAAATGCCTCCTTCTGCCTGTTACACACACTTGCAGTACTTTATAACTCCCTTTTTCCCATTTTTAATGGGAACAGGGAGTAAAAATATATATATTTCAATTGCGTAAAACTGGCGGGAAATTGTTGAAAAAGTACTCTTTTTATACACTTTTTTTTATTTATAAAAAAAAAATAAAAGAAAAAAGAGTATATTGGGTTTGTGAAATGTCCGTCTGTCCGTCTGTATGAACGCAGGTTTTTTCCACAGTTTTGAAGCTAGAGCAACCAAACTTGGTATACATGTTGGTATATACCATAAGCAGACAAAGTGTCAAGATGCCCATGCCCACCCCCGCCCTTGCAATCAAGCAATGTTTGTTTTTCCCAAGCCTGTAGAACAGGCCCAACCAAAACTTGAAAGATTTAAGCAAAAAAACAATTGTCACGTCCACTTCTGACTTCGCAAAGAGGCGAAAAAAAGAGTATTTCGCAGTCGGGTGCATCCGACTGCAACGTTCTCACTTGTTATATTTGTATGTGTGACATTTCACAAACCCAATATACTCTTTTTTCTTTTTTTTTCAAAAAAATTAAAAAAAGAGTATAAAAACATATATAAAACCATAAAATAAAACCGCCTTCCTTCTCTGGGAGTTGAACCTAGGCTAAGAAGCACTACTCTTTAGTGCAGTAGTAGTAGTAGTAGGAGTAG
The DNA here is from genome assembly GCA_949708635.1 of Hirtodrosophila cameraria. Classification (NCBI taxonomy): domain Eukaryota; kingdom Metazoa; phylum Arthropoda; class Insecta; order Diptera; family Drosophilidae; genus Hirtodrosophila; species Hirtodrosophila cameraria. Next base: position 33,496,872 of record OX453089.1, read on the forward strand.
GTACACTTCTTGCGAAGACGAATTCTGCCAGATATGTGTTACATCGTAATATATTATTATGTAGTTGCGGAATCTTAACACTTCGTCTGCCTATGGTATATACCAACATGTGTACCAAGTTTGGTTGCTCTAGCTTCAAAAATGTGGTAAAAACCTGAGTTCATACCGACGGACAGACGGACATTTCAAAAATTTTCTCACGAAATGTGTAACGCATTGAAGGAGACGTCTCAGAAAAAAAAAATTTGTATATTCGTGATCAGCATCAACAGCCGAGTCATGTCCGTCCGTTTATATGCGAACTAGTCCCTTAGTTGTAGAACTATCGTGGTGAAACTTGCCACAGATGCTTATTCTTTCTGCAAGCAGTACATATGTGAGAGTCGGCCAGATCGGACCACTATAACATTTAGCTGCCATAGGAACGATCGGTTGAAAAATAAGTTTGTGTGTATATTTTCGTCATGCCGAAGATAACATTTCTTTCTTAACGAATGTAATATTGATAATTTCGTGTGTGTGTGTGTGTGTGTGTGTGTCTGTGTGTGTGTCTGTGTGTGTGTGTGTGAGTGTGTGTGTGCGTGTGTGTGTGTGTGTGTGTGTGTGTGTGTGTATGTGTGTGTGTGTTTTTTTTGTTTTTTTTTCTGTTATATGGGGGGAAGCATTAAAAGCCCAAAAGTGTGGGACTTTCACCCACTAAACCTAACCGCTACTCTCCATTTCCCTCTCGCGGCAAAATCTACTAAATAGCACATCGCAAAGGGGGAGATGGCCTGAAAAGCCTCATCTAGTATCTCGTCTAGAGTTTGAATTCGAATTGCGCTGTCTTTCAGCGCGACGCAAGGATTTGATGATCTCTGCACACATGTTGCTTACTGCAAGCCAATTGTTTTGCGAGCTTAGTAGGATGTCTAATAAGTCAGTGACTATAAATGGTCTCCCAATACTTAGACTTAGCTTTTCCCGTTCAGCAGAGAATCTTGGACAGACAAAAAAGACGTGCTCAGCGTCTTCAATGGACCGCGCACAGTGCGTGCAAAACGGATCCATTTCGTGCTTAAACCTATATAATTAGGATTTAAAGCACCCGTGTCCCGTTAGTAACTGAGTAATGTAAAAGTCGGTTTGTCCGTACTTCCTACTCACCCACGGCCGTAAGTCCGGGATCAACATTCTTGTCCAGCTGCCGTTGGTAGTAGCTCTTCACCTCTCCTGCCACTTCTCCTGGGTTGCCTGTCGTCTTAGGTTCTCGGGTCGCTGACTTGTGGTCTCCTCTGCTAGCAAGTCCAGCGGAGCCATTCCAGCAAGAACCTGCGCTGCCTCCTCCGACACGGTTCGGAACGCGCATAGCACTCGGAGTGCACAGCGTCTGTATGCGGACCTGCATTCTCGGCTGTAAGACGGTAGTCTCATACCGGTGCTGCGTATAGGACTATCGAACGTACTACGCTACTGATAATCCATCGGGTTTGTTGGCATGGCCCTCCGGTGTTAGCCATTATCCGAGATAATGCATTCGCTGCCTTGCTCGCCTTGTCTCCCACATACCTCAGGTGTTCCTTGAAGCTCAGCCTGTGATCTATCATCACTCCTAGGTACTTTATAGCGTGTTTCGACGTAATAGTGTTTTGTCCAACTATTATGCGGACAGTCTCCACTCGCTTCCGGCTGCTGATGAGTACCAGCCAGCTATTAACCTGTCTGATGGTCGCGTTGGTGTTGAACTCCACTTCTGCTAGTTGCTTTGCCACTGTGACTATGGCGATGTCGTCGGCAAATCCCACTATACTCGTTCCGGTTGGTGTTGTCATCTGAAGAATTCCGTCATACATGACGTTCCATAGCACAGGTCCCAGTACCGAGCCCTGCGGTACTCCTCCCGTGATTGCGTACGTTCTTCTCCCCAACGCGGTGTCGTATACGAGGACACGATTCTCGAAGTAGCTAGACACCAGTTTGACCAGGTATTCCGAAATGCCGATTCGGATTAGAGCTTGAATTATCTTTGGCCATCTTGCGGAGTTAAACGCATTTTTTACGTCCAGCGTCGTTACCAGGCAGTATTCTTTAGTGCCACCACGCCATCTCGATCCTGCAGTCGCCTCCCGGGCTATGTTCGCCACCATATTAATGGCTCCGACAGTGCTGCGTTGCTTGCGAAAACCGAATTGTAGGTCGGAAAGGCCCCTGCGCTCATTGAGCTCGGTTTCCAGGCTGTTGCATAGGATGCGCTCGAACAACTTGCCAACCACATCAAGCATGCATAGTGGCCTTCGTCTGGCATGCTTAATGACACGCTGATACTGCCGCCTTGCTGCAAAGCAGTTTTGTCGCGCCTCCACGATGTCTTGGTTCCACCAATGTACTGGCTTGTGACGGTTACCACCTATCTTTTTCCGCAGCATCGCACCTCTGCATGCTGTTTCCATCGCTGTATGTAAGCTGTTGGCGCACAGCTCAGCATCTCCGCTGATCTGAGTGAGATCCAGCATGGTCAATAGAGCATCCTCATTTAACGTATCCGCTTTCCAGCCAGTGTGAGATTGCTGTACGGCGAGCATTCTTGGTTGGGCTCCAATTTGTCCAATAATGGCTAGGTCACGTCATGTGCCTTGCTAGGCGTGGGCTAGCGAAGGTTAGGTTTATGACAGATCCTCTGCCTCCCTTAGAGTAGGTGTGTTTGCTGCCAGTATTCACCAAGGATATATTTACGCATGACAGTGCTTCCAGCAGCAGATCTCCACGCGCATTCGTCCTAGCGCTTCCCCAGTCTACCGACCATGCGTTGAAGTCTCCTGCAATTACTACTGGAGTGTAGCTGCGCGCATCGTCCGCTATGCCATCCATTGTTGCTGCGAAAACATCGGGCTGTATGCTTGGGGCTATGTAGCAGCTGTACCAGTAAATCCCTCCACACTTTACTCTGACATAGCCCGGAGACGCACTTCGCTCGGTCATTTGGACAGGTGGATTCCCACATGCCCATATCGCCGCCCCATCCTGGTTCTGGAACCAGATGCCATCGTGCATTTGTCGATAGGGCTAGTTAATGATAGCCACATCAATCCCAAGGTCTCGTACAGTTTGCGTGAGTAGATCCTGGGCCGCTCTGCAGTGATTTAGATTTATTTGGATAAACCTAATCTTTTCTGCTATTTTTGACCGCCTTCTCATACAGAGGGCAGGCCCTGCTTAGGGTGTTGTGTGCCGTGTCTTTCAGGCCTTCTCTCGCACATAGTATGCATTTCGACTGCTTCTTACATTCTTTTGAGGCATGCTGAGTGCCTCCGCAGTTGTAGCATTGGCCCGACGCATCATGACCGCTTCTACACCTGGCAGCTATGTGGCCGAATGCATGGCACTTATAGCACCTCCTCGGCTCGCTCTTCTCGCGGATTTTGCAAGCCGACCATCCGATTCTTAATTCGCCCATCTTAATTAGTTTATCTGCCATCTCCTTGGGCAGGACTAAGCTCGCCGCCTGAGTGCCACGATATGCCTTACGCAGTTTGGGAATTGCGTCCGCCGGAATGTCTCCATCAATTGTTGTGAATACTGCATTTTGCACTTCTTCACTTGTGGTAAACTCGGATATCTCTCGAATCTCCAAGGTTATCTTGTCGGCTATCGACTTGACATCTGCGAGTTTGCCAAGCCTATCTTGCACCGCTTTTAGGAGCTTTGTTGTTGTTGACTAGTCCCCAGGCTTGCCCATCTGTAGAAGAATTTCTCCTGCTGCTGTTCGTCTGATGCCACTAACCGACTCTCTGTACTCCTGTAGAGACGTATCACTCTGCACCGTTTTTAGCACTTCAGCGTAAGCGGCTGGGTCCTTGCATTTGACCAGTAGGGCATCCGGTCTGCTGCGTCTCTTAGGAGGCGCTTTCTTGCGTGGCTTTACCATTTGCCATGCTCCTTCTGGCTTCTTTCCCATGTGCTTTTGCACTTTTTGGTCCGATGGCCTGGTTATCTCCTTGTTGCCCCGGGCGTCTGCAATTTTCTGCGGGCTTCCTCCATCGTGCTCGCCTTTATTGCCCTTAGAGTCCTTATGTCGTCTTTTCGTGTTTGGCGTATGAATGCCTAGTTCTTGGCGCCGTTTCGGGTCTTTAGCCTTGCCGAATAACGTGCTGCTTTCTGGAGTTTTTTCAGCCACCATGCTGGTTTCCATGCAGGTTTCGGTCGTACCGGTATTCGTCGTCGTCTGTGGTGGCGATCTCGCCATCTTACTGCCCTTGCCAAAGACCAGCAGCGCAGTTTCTCCACTTGCAATCTGTTGACTGCAATTCTGGGATAGGTGAAAATGGGGTGGTGGGGGAGGGGGGGTTTTGTTTTTGTTTGTGTTTAAACTCATCGTATATAGTTGGGTCCCGGCTTCAAGTCGTTGTCATTGGTTGTTGTACAGTCGCCTACTTGACCCCATGGTTATCTTTGCACGCAGTGAGGCCATGCGAGGGCTGACACAATACTTCATGGGTAATTGTGTTCAGAGCCGGATCGGCGTTGGTCGGGAATCTGGCATCCGAGCCTGTACCGCCAACTAAATGGCGACAACCGTTGAGCGTACTTGGAGACCTGCCAAGGTTTTAACGGGACGGGGGCAGCGGCAGCATTAGCCCTGCAGCCATTTCATCTCGGTATCACCCGGCCTACTGAAGTACAGGAATACTGCGCGCTGTCAGCCCAAAACATCTATTTTCCGAAGGGGGCGTCCAGTATGTCGTAATCAAGGCTTTACTGGGCTCGGCCTTGATGTCACTTTCGTCGCCTCCTGCAACCAGCAGCGACTCGCTACGTGATTATAAGCCGCGCTAGGTATAAGCTACTGCTGCTTCTAGGGCTCCAACGGTGGCCAAAAGTTTCCAATTGACTTTTAACCGTTGGGAGTTTAACCGCTCCAACTCGGTCACCAGAGCCCCTTTTTTTTTGGTACACCGCATAGCGGCTGGGGTTGGCTTGGTCGGATCTTTGACCTTGTGTACCATTTGCCGTAGAGCCTGCAGTAGCTAATATTCCGTTCGCCTTTTGAAAATAACTGCCAACAAAAAGCGCCCAAAAGATGCTCCGACCTCTTGGATGTGTGTTATACACGCCGATTGTGTTGCCTGCTTTTGCGCGCAGCATAAAAGCTCGCAATGGTTTCAAAGCATTGAGCTTTTTTCCGTTCATCACGTCGTTTGAGGAGAGTAGTTGAATTTTCTATCCTGCTCACGTACATTGAGCCAAAATATTTTAATCAACTCGTCGCCATATTCATGGCTTCTAAAGCGCTCAAAGCGCCCCGAACCACCTGCACATTCCAGCGAATCTTGTGTCGCCTGCGCTGGGCGAAGCCTGCGCGCAAGCGCTGTTCTCCAGGTGAGCCATTGGTGCATCTGCCACCGCAACAACTCAGCGCCTCCCATCCATTGGAGATGCGAGTCCTCCGCCAGTGTGCCAGGCAAAAACGCCAAAAATCAGCCCCAGCACCGCAGCTTCACCGCCGCTCGCTGGCGCCAAGCCTTCCAGGCGTCTTCACCGAGCCATGCAACCTTAACTTGGTGTGCGACACCCACCGCGAACAGCACTGTCTGCCACTTTACCGGAGCACCATGTAAGGAACATCCACTTTCGAAAACACAAACTGTGTGTGTCAGCGTGTGTGTGTGTGTGTGTGTGTGTGTGTGTGTGTGTGTGTGTGTGTGTGTGTGTGTGTGTGTGTGTGTGTGTGTGTGTGTGTGTGTGTGTGTGTTTGTGTGTGTGTGTGTGTGTGTGTGTGTGTGTGTGTGTGTGTGTGTGTGTGTGTGTGTGTGTGTGTGTGTGTGTGTGTGTGTGTGTGTGTGTGTGTGTGTGTGTGTGTGTGTGTGTGTGTGTGTGTGTGTGTGTGTGTGTGTGTGTGTGTGTGTGTGTGTGTGTGTGTGTGTGTGTGTGTGTGTGTGTGTGTGTGTGTGTGTGTGTGTGTGTGTGTGTGTGTGTGTGTGTGTGTGTGTGTGTGTGTGTGTGTGTGTGTGTGTGTGTGTGTGTGTGTGTGTGTGTGTGTGTGTGTGTGTGTGTCTGTGTGTGTGTATGTATGTTATATGTTTATAATTTGTGAAGAAATTTCGAATTTCTTGTCCTTGTGTTCACATATCGGAGTTTAATGGATTTAGAATCGCCACTCTTGGCTTTACACTCTTATCACAACTTTGGTTTGCTACAAACATAAGAGAATACTACGCATACGGCAGTTACACTCTTTTGCTTTTGCGAGCGTGCTTTTGGTGACTGCAACGAAATGCAACCAAACTTGTGCTAAGCGAGTACTATAAAAATCGCGTTCCCAAAAACAAAAGAGGGAGCGTGATCGCGGCAGCGTATATGCATATTTTCGGAAAAACAAAGCGTGTGTATGTCCCCCGATATGCATACTCAGTATTAAATGAAAATGAGACAAAAACGGGTACAAAAAACTTACTGACGGGTGGGACGGGAAAGGATCTTAAAAAGTGAGGGCGGGCGGGATTATTACATGATCCCAAAATGAGCAACGAGAAAGGATTTTTAAAAGAGCAGGTGGGCGGGATTTCAGCAAGTCCCCAAAATAGGCACCGGCGACAGGCGGGACGGGGTCGTATTTCTTTCCCTTTTCCATTTCTACCTCAAACTCAGATTTCAAGGTCTGTTAAAAATCGTTGCGCGTGTGAGTCTGAGTGAGGAAAATGTTCACACACGGTATGGAAATATTGATAAAGTTCAAAGATTTGGAATGGCGGGCGAAGCTGCTATACCCGTGTATATACATACATATATAAATCTTCCATATTTATATATATACATATATAAAGACAGAAGATGTTATATGTTTGTGTTAATGTAAATTGATATATTGTAGGGACAAAATAAAGTTACACTCAGATCAATTGTTTGTTTTTCTATGTTCTCTTTATTGTTCATGAATTTATTGATCGTTTACTTCAGTTTTTTGTTACATTCCGACCCGTTCACTGCCGAGTCAGTATACATAATATCCTGCCTCTATGTATATAACATCTTCGCCTTACTCATTTGCCAGATTGTTAATTTACATATACTCGCGAGATATTAAGGGTATTCTTGGTATTCTTCTGTTAACTTAAATCTAGTGTACTCATATCTTTTGTGTGAATAATAATTCGGTAATGTTTCGTTACAGCTACCCCAAGTGAAATCGAAGGAAAGGTCCAAAACAGTTGGTTTTGGGCTCTAAAAATTCGGAATAATTCTAGGATTTCAAAACAAGGCTCAGAATAATTTTTTTTGCGGTAAAATGTGTTAAAAAGCTATTTTTAGTTTCGCCGATACCCAAGCGTCGCAAAAGTATCGAAAAGGCATCGAAATGTCTGTAAACGTTAACAGTGTAGTGCTGGTCAACGTGTGTGTGTTTACTGAGTAGTGTTGGTAAACAATTGGGGCTGCCAATAGGTGAAGAAAACAATTTACGCGCGAATATATTATATTTTTGAAATATATCAAAAATGAAAATTAATTTGATTATACTTCTTTTTACTTCTATTCAAAATATATTTACATATTTACATATGTTACGTACATATATTTACAAACTGAAATTGCCAAAAACAAATGCATACATATACATTTATGTTTGTTTTATTTTGGCCTGGATAAATGAACAGCAGCTGCTGGCAGCATAGAAATATATAAAACAAAAAGAGATTTTAGAAAATGTTTTGTATATTTAAATTTGTACTTATAAGTAAGTTTGTAATAATAATAATAAAATAATAAAAATTGTGGAAATTATCGAAACTTCTTTAATGGCGCTGCTATGGCAAGATTTGTGCTGTTGCTGTTACTGTTACTGCTGACCACCGAGTTGCAGCCACTGTGCTGCCACCAGCTGAGTTGACAGCCGTATCTAACAGTAGCAAGTTACGCTCCAGATGCTCCTCCTTGGAACGCGAACAACCTGTGCTGATGTTGGTCTTTGGGGAACTGCTACTCTTGCTGCTGCTTTTATGACGTGGTTAGTTTTATGCTCGTGGTTGGCGGTACCTTTGTGTGCTTTATTGTACCGTGTTGTACCGTGCTCCGTATTAATTATTATATTAATGTTGTGGCCACATCATTCATGGGCATGTTGTTGTTGTTGTCACTCCTGATCCTGCTGTTGCTGCTGCTGCTGTACAACTTGTGGCCAGATTTGCCAATTGACGAAAGTCAACAATATTTATGTTTTCCGTTGCCGCAAAACAACAGCAGTGGAAAATTATCAAAATTTTTTGGGAGAAGTGCTGAAGGAATTGGCAACCGATCTAAATCACGGTCAACTTGGAGGACCCGGTAAAATTGTCCAAATCGACGAAGCGATGGTGGGAAAGCGGAAGAACAATTGCGGTCGCATTGTTCGAGGCCAATGGGTGTTCGGGATATATGAGCCAGAAGGAGATAAGCTCTATATGGTCCCGGTAGCCGACCGTAAAAAAGATACGCTGCTGAATATTATCAAAGAAAAAGTGCACCCAGACACTTTGATAATTTTAGATTGCTGGAAATCGTACCATGGCCTGACTGCTGCTGGGTACAAGCACCTTACAGTGAACCATTCCAAAAATTTTGTTGACCCAGGAACTGGCGCGCACACCCAAGCGATGGAACGGCAGTGGCGTAATCTGAAGGACACCATTCCAAAGTATGGTCGGAGCCGTAACCATTTTATGGGGTACTTGGCGCTGTTCTACTTTGGCAGGCAGTTTCCAAACCATTGCGATCGGTACCATTAGGTATTTGAGCAAATTGGGAAGGCGTACGACCCACATAACTCTAACTCAAAGAACAACATTGATGATTCTGTGCAGTACAGTGATGTAAGTATAAACAAGTAAGAATACTCTAGTCGAGTGTGCCCGACTACGAGACTCCCTGCTCCCAACTTGCATTTCAAGCAGTTCAGCGGCAACACAAGCAAGCACCGTACTTAACTTGCACAGTGCATGTCAAACTGTTGTTTCTGCCTGCTGAGACAGGGGAAATAAGTTCTTCCATAACTTTGGTGCTATCCGTCCGATCGTGTTGAAATTTACACATCCGAAAGACATTGATTAAACATACATGTGTACCAAAAATTAAAGCTCTATCTTTAAAATTGTGGCTGTGGGAGTCTTTTGCGATTTGCGGGGGTGCGGTGGGGTGCATCCGAAATTTGAAATAAACTTAATCTGCGTATGGTATACAGGAACCTACATGCCAAGTTTGGTGTCTGTAGCTTTTGTAGTCTCCGAGATCTGTTTGTTCATACGGACAGGCGGACAGACGGACAGACAGACAGACAGACGGACATGGCTAAATTGTCACGGCTGTTGATGCTGATCAAGAATATAAATAGTTTATATAGTCGGAAATGCTTCCTTCTGCCTGTTACACACATTTGCAGTACTTTATAACTCCCTTTTTCCCATTTTTAATGGGAACAGGGAGTAAAAAATGTCCACTACCTTTTATTTGTGTTTCTATACATAAATTCAACATTTAATTTAAAATTTATTTTTATTTGCCAGGACGAAGAAGACAAAGGAGACGAAACCGAATACGTCACCAGAAGACGCAGGCAATAGTGCAAGCAACTGCATTCGCAAGCAGCACCAGTTGCAGAAGCAGCACTTCCAGAGGTCGAAGCAGCAATCGAAGCAGCACTCATAGAAGCTGTCGCAGCAGCAGTCGCAGTTGCAGTCGCTGCAGCAGTCGCTGAATCTGCACCATCAGCAGCACCAGCAGCAGTCGCAGCAGCAGTTGCATCAGCATTTATTTGAGGCCTTATGTCTGCTTCCGTTTTTTTTTATTTTTATTTTCTTCACTATTTATATTTGCTCAAGAGTCGAGTAAGTATTGGGATGCAACCTAAAATTTTGTTTTTTATTTTACACCTATTTATGTTCACAGCAACCACTGCGTATTATTAATTTCATGATACGCTGATGAAGTTGGAATGCAATTTATGGAATTAACAGTTAAAATGTAATTGATGAGATTAACAGTTGAAGTGCAATTGATATTTTCATTGTTTTTTTTATATTTTCTGCAGAAAGTACCATTCGCCGCACCAAGCTAACTCTCTCTCATCAGCATAAGCCGCAAGCAGCTTCCACCTTCTATTTCCCATTTGCCATTTCTCGTATCGCAACATAACACTGCCAAGCAACAGGGAACGCGGTAGCAGGAGCAGCAGCAGCAACAGCAGGATCAGGAGTGACAACAACAACAACATGCCCATGAATGATGTGGCCACAACATTAACCTATACGGAGCACGGTACAACACGGTACAATAAAGCACGCAAAGGTACCGCCAACCACGTGCACTACAACTACAACAACACTTCCAAACACATCAACAACAACAAACATAACCAACTCATCCAAGCCTGATGTGAACGCTGCTGGAGCCACAGCTGCTGCACAATTGGGCAGCATGCTGTCTCCCTCTAGCCGGAAAGACACATTTCCGTGGCACCAGAAGTGGTGCTGCTAGTGGAGCTGGTGGTGGTGCAGGTGGTGATGGAAAAGTTGCCAATGGTGCAGGCAACAGCCTAAATGCAGCGGACATGGCATAATATGACATTGTGCCCAAGCAAGCATTACGGGACATTGCTATCTGCAATGCGTGCAGCAACAGCCATACCAAGGCCGGTTTCAACAATCGTATTGCATTGCAGCATCCGAGCATTTGGGATGCCATACCCAACAAGCTGAACAACGCTGAGCTGTCGGAGCGCACCAATGCAACAACAACAACAGCAGCAACATCAACGGCTTCAGTTGGCGTTGCGAAGCACAGTCAGGATGGTGTGCGTTTGGAGCCAGCAGCAGCAGCGGAACTGTTGGGCTCACCCACAGAGACGATATCGACATGTTTCCAACAGCTCGCCAACATCCTTATCATCGTCGCCGTCGCGTCATAAAAGCAGCAGCAAGAGTAGCAGTTCCCCAAAGACCAACATCAGCACAGGTTGTTCGCGTTCCAAGGAGGAGCATCTGGAGCGTAACTTGCTATTGTTAGATACGGCTGTCAACTCAGCTGGTGGCAGCACAGTGGCTGCAACTCGGTGGTCAGCAGTAACAGTAACAGCAACAGCACAAATCTTGCCATAGCAGCGCCATTAAAGAAGTTTCGATAATTTCCACAATTTTTATTATTTTATTATTATTATTACAAACTTACTTATAAGTACAAATTTAATGTTTTTTATATTTATATAGATATACAAAACATTTTCTAAAATCTCTTTTTGTTTTATATATTTCTATGCTGCCAGCAGCTGCTGTTCATTTATCCAGTCCAAAATAAAACAAACATAAATGTATATATATGCATTTGTTTTTGGCAATTTCAGTTTGTAAATATATGTATGTAACATATGTAAATATGTAAATATATTTCTGAATAGAAGTAAAAAGAAGTATAATCAAATTAATTTTCATTTTTCATATATTTCAAAAATATAATATATTCGCGCGTAAATTGTATTCTTCACCTATTGGTAGCCCCAATTGTTTACCAACACCACTCAGTAAACACACACACGTTGACCAGCACTACACTGTTAACGCAGCTGATTTCGATGCTGTTTCGATACTAAATCATTACAGTACTCGTAGTACAGTAATCTTTAAACGGTGTTTTAATATATATTTCCGTAAAAAAGTCAGCCTCCGATGCCGGTTTTGAAATCCTACAATTTTTCTGAATTTTTTGAGCCCAAGCCCTGATTTTTTGATCGCTGTTTCGCAGGGGTAGTTATATCGAAACATTACCAATAATTCTAATATTTACAATTGTGTATATGTATGATATTAACATATATCTTCCAGTTCGGCCATCCTGTCAATTTATCGCCTCGATTACAATTATAATAACTTATTTATTTTGTTTCTCTAATGCTGCTTCTAAGATTATATCTTTCTCTTTTCTTATTTGTTATACAACTATAATTTTCTTTTTCTGACTCTGGTTTTTCATTTTGTTTTACTAATTTTGATACCTCATTCTCTGCTTTTGAGGGTTATTTTTCTGACCTTGAAATTTTTATTTGTTTTTCTGACTTTGATTTGTCTTCATCAAACTTATCATTTGCTTTTTTAATTTTTGTCTGTTCGATATTTTCGTCGTCTGACTGTTCATTTTCTTCTTCTTTGTCTGACTTTTCACTTAAAACTTCTTCTAATTTTTCACTTACTTCTTCTGACTTTTCACTTACTTCATCTTCTTCTTCGTCTGACTTTTCACTTAAATCTTCTTCTGATTGTTCACTTTCTACTTCTTCTGACTTTTCACTTACTTCTGATTTTTCACTTACTTCTTCATCTGACTTTCTCTTACTTCTTCTGATTCTTCATTTTCTTCTTCTTGTGACTTTTCACTTTGATGCTTCGCAGATACCTTTGTATGGTATTTGTGCTAATTGAAATGCTTCGACCTCTGATACAGCATATCTATCATTTGGAAATACTTTATCTATTTTATACGGACCTTTAAATTTTGGTAACACTTTTTTACATGCTCCTGGTACACTTAAAAAAACTATAAAAAAAAAATATAAAATAAATTTTTAAAACTATATATTCTACCTTTGTTTTTATGTTGTTCATTGTATATTTGACTTTTCTCAATATTTTTTCTTGCAACTGATCTTATCTCAGTAAGATTTCTTTCCTGTTCTGTTTCATTTAAGTGCTCTTTAAAAAAAAATCAATAACGACTCCTCTTTGATTTACACCAAATAAAACTTCACTTGGCGTTGTACCTGTGCTTCTATTGTTGTTTAAGGCAAATTCTATTTGTTAAGACCTACCTTAACAACGACCAAACTTGACACACTGAATATTATTTAGGTTATTAATACATATATCATAACGTCAACATGACACATGCAATAATATGTAGGTAATAAAAACACTACAAGAACAATAACCACCAAAACTGCTGACCATTATTGCTTATACTGCAAGTTATATTCACATACCCAATTTCGCTTACTACACATAATTACACAATACTCTCACAGTGCACTTAATATTAAGCACTTTATTCCAATTGATTTAGATATAAATACTCATAAGATCGTTCAATAAATTAGTCTTGACAGAGCCCAACCAGTGGTAATTCTTCTTTACTCAATCTCTCCGTTGTCTAACTAGTTAAAGTGCTAGTTTCGAAGCCTTACAAGAATACAGTTTATGTGCTGATATTCACGCTACGTTTAATCCGACAAATCGATCAAGGATTCGGAACGTATTCTATTTGGATAAACACTATTTATATTATCTAGTGACCTTTCTGTTCCTGCACTTGTTAATTTGGCTAGCATTGGCCCCAGGCATCTATTTATCCTTTCGACCTGTTCATTGGCTTGTGCTTCACATTATTTGTGTCTTAAAATTCCTCAAAGTCTTTGGACGTAAATGCACTTCCACGGTCAGATATAATTAGTTTTGGTCGACTGTACATAGTAAAAAAATTAGCCAAACATTTTATTGAGCTTTTAGAATCCGTTGATTTTGTTCCATATAATTTCCATATTTTTAAAATCCATCAACACCTAGTTGTTCATATTTCTTTTGTCCTTTTTATAGTTTTATTGGACCAAAATGGTCAATATGTGTTATTTCAAACGGTTTGTCACCTTAAGGTATGCTGTGTAATAAACCTTCATGTCTTCCACATTTTGATGAGTACGTTATGTATTTTAAACAATTTCTAACATGTTCTTTAATTTTTTCGGTCAGTTTAGGGAACCAATATGACTTTGTTATTGCGCTATATACTTTTTCACATCCCCTATGCCCCATATCATCATGATATAATGTTAAAATATTCCTTTCCATGCTTCTAGGTACGTATAATAATAATATTCTGTCTTTGTGTTTCCTGTAGATTAGCCCATTTCTCATCTCGTATAGGTTGCTTTCTCGTTCTTCCAGTTGCGTACGTATATTTGAAATAATTTCATCTTTGTTTTGACATATTGAAAGATTTTGTTCAAAAGTGGTTTCTTCTAATACCAGTTTGTTAATTATTCTGCTCAGTGCATCGACATGTTACATTTTTTTGCCATCTCTGTGTTCAATGTCATAGTCATAATTTTCTAATTCTAATGCCCAACGTGCAATTCGTGGATTAACATCCTTTTTTTAATGTTAAAGACAGTGAGTTACAAGCTGTTATTATTTTGAATTTTTTACCGTGTAGATAAATTTTAAATCTTCACATAGCATATATTATTGCTAGAGTCTCTAGTTCAAAACTATGATACTTTGATTCATAGTCTGTTGTTCTCTTTCAAAAAACCAAATCCAATTGAGCTGGCATCGCAGTGAAGTTCAGTGTCATGTTTAGGGTCATATATAGAGAGATTTCATTGAACCGAAATAATGCGTCTTTTCGAATAAGATTATAAAATAGGAGCATAATCCCAAAAAGCTATGAACTTCTTTTGTATTTTTTAGTATCGGAAAATTTGTTATTGCTTCTATATTTTTTTTATCTGGCTGTATGCCGTCTTTTGATATTATATATCCTAAGTTATCACATTTATCTTCCATAAACTTGCATGTATCTAGCCTCAAATCTAACTCGTTCATTGTTAATCTTTGTAAAACTTCTCTAAGTGTATTCGGGTGTTCTTCGACTGATTAAGATGCTATCATTATGTCATCAAAGTATGTAGCTACTTTACCTGCTCTGATCATATCATTAAATACATAAGTGACAAAACGTTGAAACGTCGCTGGTGCATTTTTTAGCCCAAATGGCATTTTAGTATATTCAAACTGTCCCATGGGTGTAACAAATGAAGTGTATTTAACAGATCACTTTTCAGATCTAGTAGTGTAAATATTTCTTTATTTGCTAGTTTATTAATTAAGTCTTCGATTAAAGGTAATGGGTAATTGTCTTTTGATGTAACTTTGTTCAATATCCTATAATCTACACAAAATCGAATATCTCCTCTTTTCTTTTTAACGAGTACAATTGGTGACGCATACTCAGACTGACTTGGCCAAATTATTTCTTTTTCTATTAAATCGTCTATAATTTCTTGCACTTGTTCTTTGTATGACAATCTTCTTGGCTTATAGTGAAAAGGTTTATCATTGTATTTATCATAGTATTAATTTTAATTTACATTTAGTTTCTGGCTTTTCAGGACGATCGCTTTTAAGGTAATATTGTTGAAGTATTTTCTGTAATTTCTTCATATCATAAATTTGAATGTTAACATTTTTAAAAATTGGACAGAAATCTTCATCTTTTACATCAATAGCCATTATATTAAGACATTCTTTTTCCATTTCGGACATATTTTTGTAAATTTGTATTTCTAATACCACACCATTTTCCATAATATTTTCTTGTTCCTCACTTTTTTTTCTTATTTGTTTTGCCATCTTACTTTCATTTGTTTGATTCATTTCATATTCTACTTTTACTAAATCCTTTTCATTGTTTTCTAATTTGCTGTGATTTATTTCCACTGTACTTATATTTGAATTAACTTTACTTTCTTTGACAAATATAAAATTTTCTTTTTCCAAAAAGTCTGCCCCTAATATAGCTGAATAATGCTTTGTTTTATTAGGTACAACAAAAAAATCTTTATTAAATTCTTCATTTTCAAGGATGAATTTCCATTGAGTTTTGCCAATGATAATAAGTTTACCATTGTTTACTCCATAATAGTTTTGAACAAAAGAAAAATTTTCAATATATTGTATCGGCACGTGTTTTTCACGAATCAAACAAATTGGGCTTCCTGTATCAATCAAGGTTTCTATTAGAGGTGTGGTATGATTAAATTTGCTTAAGAAAATAAAAATAATAGACCTTACTTACGGATTATTGGTTTTGGGACGTTGACCCAGGTCCTTACGTTTGCTGCAATTAATCGATAAGTGCCCCATTTCAGCACAAACAAAACAGTGCTCGTTTCGGTTTGCGACATTCGTTGGCCATGTGTCCTTTAGAGTTGCAATTATAACATATAGGTACCATTGGTGCTTCGTCTAGTTGTCTTTCACGGTTTTCAAATACATTTTCCATTTCATTAAGTAATTCATTGAATTGCACCGGTTTTGCAACCACTTTGCGGCCTTTCCTTTTATACGATTTGCAATTAGTGCACGAACCTTGTGATCGTCTAGTTTGTATATTGACTGCACTGAAATTATTTGCTGCTTTAACAATTTAATGTCGGTATCATAATTCATTGGATCATACTCAGACACCAATTCTTTGAGTTCTGTGAATGAAATTTTGATACTTTTACTCTCTGCACAGTTTTTGATATTTATTTGTTGTTTTAATATTTCATTTTCGAGGGCTGAAACTTTTAATTCCCTTTTAAAAAACTCGATTTCGCGTAACAATAGATCGAATTTCTTATCCTCTTTGTCCTCTATGTCAGAATTTTTACTTTTAGTTGGCAACTTTCCAATAATTGTAATGAACAAATTTTTTTTTTTTAACGAACAAATTGTTCATATTGTTCATAAGAAGTAGATGGAATATTTTCTCTAGATGGACGAACAGTCGAGGATAGGATTTCAAAGTCGAGTTCGGGACACATGAATCGCGGCTAGCAAAAACAGCCTGTGGGAGGGTTCTTGACAATGTTCCCTATACCGTCCATCTTACATAATAAATTTATAAAGGGTCCCTATGCCATTTCACTATAACATTACCATAACTTTGCATAACATAAACAAAAGGAAAAACTCTACATTTAGATTTACGGGGACTTGTAGAAATACACGGAATATCTTAGCGTGTTTTCTTATCGCTAGCCGGATGTTTTGCCTGCGGTGCTCTGTACCCACCCTGCCGTGAGCCTTGGTTGCACAATTATTTTGAGGCTCCCAAATATTATTACCCTCTCATCTTACTTCAAAGGAAACATATAGATTTTCTTAGCCCATCATTATAAAATAATTCATTTATTTACTCTAAATTTCATAATTTGACGATCTGTCGTAGTATGCATAAATATGCTTCAATTTCAACTAAATATTACTGTTTTAACACAACTTCAAGATATTCAAATGTGATACAATGCCGTTGACACATTTTCTTAAACTACCTTTAATTCAGGTTGCTGCCTGCAAGCATAGCAATTGTTTTTATTTCTAACTGGTTACGGTTTATTGTAACCTTCTCTGTTCAATCAAATTAAGTGTTTATTATCCCATGGAAGTGCTTTAAAAAGATATTTAAAACATTACTAACTTTTCAAAGATAGGACATTTCCAAAAGTTTAACTTAAAATTAACTATAATCTAATTTTGTTTATTATGGGTTCATTTCAGGGTTTAGTTTTGGTAAATTCACAAAATTTGTATATATCATTTTATTGTTGAATTGTATAATTTTTTTTTTTCAAACTCACCCCACTTACATCTTACAGCGAAGTTGAAGGCCTTCCACTTGTCGCAGATGTGTTTTGGTGTTGTATAATTATGCTGTTGGGAATTACAATTTTATCAGAATAATATAAAACCTTGTGATCACCGTTAATTTATATACTTTACTTGAAAGAACCGCATACATGTATATTGAGAGATATTTGAACCATGTCTTTGTGTGTAGGTGCTATCAATTGCCATATGGGGACACTTAATTTGATTGGTGAAACTAGGATCAAATACTACTACCTATACTATACATGAATACTAAACTTTCTTTACCGATACTGAGTTTGGAAATTTGATTTCCAATGGTAAACGCATTTGCCTAAACTGTAATCGATGGTAAGGCACTGTGCCCAGGGTCAACGTGATCTCAATCACACTTTAGATGGAGTCGCTGCTGCGTTCAAATGTTAGCGTCTTGCGCCTGGCGTAAGATCCCGGAGACACGATTCTATTTCTCCCGGATAGTGAACACAAGATATGAGCGACGTCTGCACCGAAATCCTAATACAATTTGCCAAATGAGCCTGTCAACTCTGCGACAATGTTTTAGCGCCGTGCATACAGCGTTGTTGTCATCCAAAGTTGTAGTTAGATTCCAATAAGAATCCAACTCTGCGTTAATTTGTTAACAGCTCTGTTAATGTTTGCATCCAACGTGGTACTTAAGTTCCCAATAAGAATCCAAAAGTGTCCAGCCAACTCTGCACTAATAAGTTCGCGCAGTGCGCACAGAGTTGTTTGCATCCACCGTTGTAGCAACAGCGCAATTGAAAAGGCTTGCGTTCTGTCCCTTTGCCTAATGGAGCGACGTTTTGGCCGTCAATCCGATTTTGTAGGTTAGGGTGAACTTGATCGCAAACTGCAAGGTACTGTTGCAGCTATCGAGATGCGGTCACAATGTCAATATACCTATGAATGCGTTTTTAGGTAATCTCAATTTGGGGTCATTTTTCTTTTCTACTTACAAAATGGATATTTTCACACATGCGTACACAATGGTTAAATTTCTTTGTGGCCGGTAAACGATACACTTCGAGTGGTCCCCAAGCAACACGAGGTGGTCTTTACTTTTCAATGAATTTGGAGCTGTTCTCGACACACACTCTTTGTATAATTGCACTATACAGAAAAGAATGCTAGCCGAAAAGAATGTTGCCATTTATTTTTAATTTTTTCTTATTTTTCGCCCCGTTCATTACACCACTGCATAGTTCGTAGTGCAAACGTAACGAAATAATCAGAAAGAAAACGGGGTGGGTTATTGACGTATATCTTTTGGTACGTTTTTATCAATTTTCCCTGTAATTTCTCTAAAGTATAGTAGGGGCTTCCTTGTCTTTCTCGCACTCTCGCCTTTAGAAACGCCGGACCAAACTTTGAGTTAAAAAATTTCTGTGAAAAACTTCTTGACCAACTTTGTATTCAATGTTTCGCGCTCTCAAGTTATAATGAGCGGCTTGTTTATCATACACAGACGATAAATTTTCAGGAATATTCTTTTGCAACAGTTGTAACTGGTCACCACGTTCGAGCTGACAAACTGTTTCATCTAGCAGATTTAAATTACGAAGAAGCTGATAATGGGATCCATGTGTTGCCATGTTGATGCCAAACAATGCATAATATGGAGAGACTCCTATACTTTGGTGTAAGCCATTACGTAACGCACAACTAATTGCAGGAAGATGCAAATCCTGATCTGACTTTAAATATGCCCGAATTGCAGAAATTATCGACCTGTTAACCCGCTTAGATGCGTTAGGCTGCGGGGAATACAATGCCGTGTACATATGTTTAGCCCCAAAAGCCGTTAAGAAAGCATTGAAATCGTTCGCCTTGAACTGGGAGCCATTATCACTCACCAAAACTTCGGGTACTCCGTACATAAAAAAAATATGATCTCTTGAATCTTACTGGCTCTAAATTTCTTCAAGGGACATAACCAATTATATTTCGACAATGAGTCCAGAACTATCAGCAGACGGATATTTCCTTGCTTGCTGCGTGGATACGGACATGAAATGTCTACATATAGACGCTGAAAAGGACGAGTGGTCTCAACATTTTGACCATCCCATGGGTTTAAGAGAAGTATTGGGTGCCTTTGTTGATTTTCACACTTCTCAATTTCTGACATAATCCCGGACTTGACGATCATACCTGGCCAAAAAAATTGTCTACGAATCCAATCTAATGTTTTATTCATCCCACCGTGCGATGATATTTCGACATCGTGCGCCCGACTACTAATGGCAGGAGTCAACTGTTTTGGAATCCAAAGTTTCTAAGGATTTTGTTTGTTCGGTTCGTCTGTTCTATTATCATGCTCTGTGCGAATATATACATAATATATACATAATATATACATAATATATAAATATAATTTTTAAATCAGGATATAACGAACTATCTTTCGAAACCTTCGGTCGTAAGTTGACATATTCATCATCTTGAAAGAATGCTGATGAGAAATCAATTTCAGGGCCAAAATTTTCCAGTGCAGAAATCTATTCTGAAAATATACGCGGAAGCGCGACATGATCTCGACCTTTTCTGTGGCTAATTGCAAACTGATAGCTTTGCAGTTGCATTGCCCAACGAGCTAAGCGTCCTTTGAGATCGCTTTGTCGCATAAGCCAAGCTAGACTCGAGTGATCTGTGATCACTTCAAACTCTTGTAATTCCAAATAACATATGAACTTCTCAATTCCCAACAACACTGCAAAACATTCTCGTTCTGTGACGCTATAATTGCGCTGTGCGGAGTTTAACTTCTTAGACATGTGCGTGACAGGTTTTTCTTCGCCATTCTCTGTCACCTGAACCAAAACAGGTCCTACTCTATAATCACTAGCATCACAGTGTAAAAAAAAACTTATTTTCGAAATCTGGGTTTTGAAACACCGGTGTCGAAGATAAGGCTGCTTTTAACATGTCAAATGCTTTCTGAGCCTCTGCTGTCTATTCAAATTTCCCTTTGCATCCAATTAAATTGGTAATTGGGGTGGCAATATCTGCAAAATTTTCAATAAATCGCCGATACCAGCCTGCTAAGCCCAGAAATCCTCGGACTTGCTTAACTGATTTAGGTACTGGCCACGAAACAATCTATTCAACTTTCGTTGGATCTGTTGCAATGCCTCCACATCCTATAACATAGCCTAAATATTTAATTTCAGTCACGCAAAACTGACTTTCGCTCAAATTGAGGGTAAGATTAGCCTTGCGAAATTGGTCTGCCAAACGGATGAATACTTGTAGATGAGATTCAAAGTCCGCAGAAATAACACATAAGTCATCTAAATAACCAAAACAGCAGTACTTTAAATCTGGCAGAATGACTTCATGCATTAATCTACACATTGTCTGGGGTGCGTTACACAACCCGAAAGACATAACTTTAAATTCGAATATCGGTCGACCAGCGACAGTAAACGCTGTTATACTTCTGGAGGCGTGCGACAATGCAACTTCCCAGTATGCATCCTTCAAATCAATTTTGGAAATTAGATTCGGTTTAGGCAATCTTGCAAAAATTCCGTCGATGCTTGAGAGTGGATATGCATCTTTTCTAGTGCAATCATTTATTCTCCGTGCATCTAAACATAAGCCACTTTGCCAGGCTTCATTACAAGTCTGATTGGTGAGTTCCAAGGGCTATTAGATGTAGTGATTACACTGTGTGACAACCTGCGATCAATCTCTTTATACATGAGTTTTTCAACACCCGGAAATACGGGATAAAATCTTCGTTTGATGGGTTTCGAATTCCCAACATCAATCTCATGCTCAATCTTCGAGGTCCAACCTAGTCCTTTATCTTCAAAATTTGGAAACATACTTAATACTGCGTTCAACTGACTACGTTGGCGAGATGTGAGCGGATAACAAGACTCCCTTGCAACACCCTCACTTTCCACTTGCTCAACTGTCAACCGTGACATTAGCCCGGGAGCTAAATCAAACGCCTTCCAAAAATTTATTCATAAAATAACCTGCTTGTCTATGGATGGTACAATAAAAAATTTAATTGGTATTATAAGATCTTTGTACTGCACATCTACTAACAAAAACCCGATAACAGGATGATTGACACCATCAGCTGTTTTTACATAGGATTTTATACTATGAAATTTACAGTTCGCTGTCCAGTCTGTATTAGCTAAAGTCGACCCCACGCAACTAATATTTGCATCCGTATCCAGTAATCCCAACTCACTAAATTCGAGAAATGAAATGTTTGCGTATAACCGTCCATCTGCTGAATTATTCACAATTGCTGAAACTAACAGACGCTTAGTCTCACGCAATGACTTGAAAAATCTACGTAAACGTGTTGTGGATCTTTTTGATATGATACGCACACCTGATATTGTTTTCCCAAAAATTCTTTCACGAGCAGTCATATAATTTCCTAGCCTCTCCTGATATGAGTGTATTGAGGGGCCGAAATTTGTTTCCTTTGTTACAATCGGGGTTAATAATAAAGATACATCTGGTAGAGAAGGGATTTGCACAGTCAACGCTGAGCTCTCTCTTTTAGATAAATTATTACTTATTGTTTTTTTTTGGCCATCCGACTCACATGGGCGAATGGGCCCGTTGACGAGTTTCCCGATCGCTTGGCATTGCAGGCAGCATAATTGGGCTTATAAGTATTCTTTTCTCCGCAACCGTAACAAAATATTCTACGCTCTTGGACGCACATGTCCCAACTATGAACTTCTTCATCGCAATTTCAACAGCGAAACACTTTCTTAGGAACTTGAATAGCTGCAATAGCCTCTATAGAATTCTCCACTGCAAGAGCGTCCTCTTCCTCAAGAGTAGCAATAGTACACTTATGGGGAATCATGGGCTTGCTGGCGCGTTTTAGTACTGAGTTTCGCATCAAATTTCTCTCATCTGCAAAAGCTTTCGCAAATGAGCAACCGAATTCACAGGAACATACAACAACTCGTGTTTTATGTCAAATTGCAAATTTCGAATGATTATTCTAAGCAAACTTGGTTCATTAATAGGAGCCGACCTGCGCGATACAATGGGCATAATGGCATCATAGAATGCTTCAAATGTTTCATTGCTCTGTAGCTTACATGCTCGTATGTCTTCTAAAACATCTTCATCTTTTCTAAAGTCCGTGTTTTGTTGACGTAAGGCTGAAGAGAATTCGTTCCATATAAATCTGGGACAATCTTTGCCTACTAATAGCACATGCAAATTCTTACATAACGACTCAAAATCGTACTCTAAACAATCTTTCGTTAAAGTTCGGATCCTATATAGAAACTCTTCTACTGTAATACCTTTAATCTATCAATCGAACTTAATGTTCTAGGATATGGGTAACTTTTTCAGGCGGCAAACGACTAAATTTACGCGAATCGCCTCCAGATGAATGACTTTGGCTGAGAGCATTATTCATTTCTCGAGCAGAATTTTCCCGAATACTGTCATTCAGAACTACATTGCTGGATATAATACGCTTAACTTCTTTAAATACCCGGTTATAGTGTATATTGGCAACATTAGAATTGTATTCCAACCGACCATTACGAGTTGGTTGTTTCTGTCTTACTGTTTGTCCAACGGCTTGATCTTTCTTTTGTCTGGCTTTCTTTTTGTTGCTTCCTGCAACAGTCTGTTTATTAACATTTATTCTTGGTGAGCCCACAGCTTCATCAAGTAATTGTCCTTGACCAATATTAGCTGCTGTTTTACTGGTACCACGAGTATTATGAACTTTCGGCACCGTTTCTAAGTTTACTAATTTTTCAGGCTCTAAACTTTGACCTGTAGGTGCTTCTACTAAATTTGGTATATTCGCTGCTCGATTACATTTCTGGCATTTATTGCTTCTCATGATCCAGTCGGTAATGCAGCTTTCATGGAAACGATGAGCGCACTCAGTCTGCACTACACGTTCTTGAAGTCCAAATACCGGACGTTCAAAAATTGAACATTCTGCTGAAGATGGTTTCTCTAACAGCAAGTTCTCGTTGTCTCCATTAATTGTCATAATTGTTGGTTCATTTTTTTAAATTAAATAATCTATAATCATTAATTGTTTCCGTTATCCGTAAGTGAGAGTATACACATATATTTAATACCGCTTTTAAGTCTTCCGTTCTTTTTACCGTAAACAAGCACTTAGGTTATCTTTAGCTATTCCAGCACGTGAAGACAAATTCTTAATATAAGCGGTCATTAATTAAGACTTTCCAAACTAACATGTTCCAAACTTTTAGCAAGAATTATCAGCAAAGTACGTAAATCAACTGTAGACAACTGTACACGACGACGTCTATACTATTTTCTCAGGGCTCGTACACTAAATAGCGGTAATTCTTTCGGTCTGGCCAAAATATGCAATTTCCATCGTAAGCGTGCAGAATTATTTCCACTGAGGCGAATAGATTAAACTTCGCATCACCATCTCAACCTAAGTGTCATGAAGACTGTAATACTAAACACATGAAAATCAGCTAACTTGCGATTGCACGATGCAACCGACTTCGTCATAACAATCGTTTTCCAGGATGCAAACAGGATGTATTAAATTATTTTTTTTAACTAACATTAACTGGGATTACGATTAATATTACAAGCACGCGAGTAACTAACTTGATCATACTCCAATTGGACTAAGCCATAATAAAGTATCTCCAGGAACAAAGACAGTTAACTTCACTAGTAATGCTTAAAAAACTGACAAAACAAAATATGGTAAACTTTTTAAGTTTACAGGGCCCCATGAAGTCTGGGCGCCAATTATGTAACGAACAAATTTTTTTTTTAACGAACAAATTGTTCATATTGTTCATAAGAAGTAGATGGAATATTTTCTCTAGATGGACGAACAGTCGAGGATAGGATTTCAAAGTCGAGTTCGGGACACATGAATCGCGGCTAGCAAAAACAGCCTGTGGGAGGGTTCTTGACAATGTTCCCTATACCGTCCATCTTACATAATAAATTTATAAAGGGTCCCTATGCCATTTCAATATAACATAACCATAACTTTGCATAACATAAACAAAAGGAAAAACTCTACATTTAGATTTACGGGGACTTGTAGAAATACACGGAATATCTTAGCGTGTTTTCTTATCGCTAGCCGGATGTTTTGCCTGCGGTGCTCTGTACCCACCCTGCCGTGAGCCTTGGTTGCACAATTATTTTGAGGCTCCCAAATATTATTACCCTCTCATCTTACTTCAAAGGAAACATATAGATTTTCTTAGCCCATCATTATAAAATAATTCATTTATTTACTCTAAATTTCATAATTTGACGATCTGTCGTAGTATGCATAAATATGCTTCAATTTCAACTAAATATTACTGTTTTAACACAACTTCAAGATATTCAAATGTGATACAATGCCGTTGACACATTTTCTTAAACTACCTTTAATTCAGGTTGCTGCCTGCAAGCATAGCAATTGTTTTTATTTCTAACTGGTTACGGTTTATTGTAACCTTCTCTGTTCAATCAAATTAAGTGTTTATTATCCCATGGAAGTGCTTTAAAAAGATATTTAAAACATTACTAACTTTTCAAAGATAGGACATTTCCAAAAGTTTAACTTAAAATTAACTATAATCTAATTTTGTTTATTATGGGTTCATTTCAGGGTTTAGTTTTGGTAAATTCACAAAATTTGTATATATTATTTTATTGTTGAATTGTATAATTTTTTTTTTTCAAACTCACCCCACTTACATCTTACAGCGAAGTTGAAGGCCTTCCACTTGTCGCAGATGTGTTTTGGTGTTGTATAATTATGCTGTTGGGAATTACAATTTTATCAGAATAATATAAAACCTTGTGATCACCGTTAATTTATATACTTTACTTGAAAGAACCGCATACATGTATATTGAGAGATATTTGAACCATGTCTTTGTGTGTAGGTGCTATCAATTGCCATATGGGGACACTTAATTTGATTGGTGAAACTAGGATCAAATACTACTACCTATACTATACATGAATACTAAACTTTCTTTACCGATACTGAGTTTGGAAATTTGATTTCCAATGGTAAACGCATTTGCCTAAACTGTAATCGATGGTAAGGCACTGTGCCCAGGGTCAACGTGATCTCAAT
The DNA here is from genome assembly GCA_949708635.1 of Hirtodrosophila cameraria. Taxonomy (NCBI): domain Eukaryota; kingdom Metazoa; phylum Arthropoda; class Insecta; order Diptera; family Drosophilidae; genus Hirtodrosophila; species Hirtodrosophila cameraria. Next base: position 33,522,399 of record OX453089.1, read on the forward strand.
CACACTTTAGATGGAGTCGCTGCTGCGTTCAAATGTTAGCGTCTTGCGCCTGGCGTAAGATCCCGGAGACACGATTCTATTTCTCCCGGATAGTGAACACAAGATATGAGCGACGTCTGCACCGAAATCCTAATACAATTTGCCAAATGAGCCTGTCAACTCTGCGACAATGTTTTAGCGCCGTGCATACAGCGTTGTTGTCATCCAAAGTTGTAGTTAGATTCCAATAAGAATCCAACTCTGCGTTAATTTGTTAACAGCTCTGTTAATGTTTGCATCCAACGTGGTACTTAAGTTCTCAATAAGAATCCAAAAGTGTCCAGCCAACTCTGCACTAATAAGTTCGCGCAGTGCGCACAGAGTTGTTTGCATCCACCGTTGTAGCAACAGCGCAATTGAAAAGGCTTGCGTTCTGTCCCTTTGCCTAATGGAGCGACGTTTTGGCCGTCAATCCGATTTTGTAGGTTAGGGTGAACTTGATCGCAAACTGCAAGGTACTGTTGCAGCTATCGAGATGCGGTCACAATGTCAATATACCTATGAATGCGTTTTTAGGTAATCTCAATTTGGGGTCATTTTTCTTTTCTACTTACAAAATGGATATTTTCACACATGCGTACACAATGGTTAAATTTCTTTGTGGCCGGTAAACGATACACTTCGAGTGGTCCCCAAGCAACACGAGGTGGTCTTTACTTTTCAATGAATTTGGAGCTGTTCTCGACACACACTCTTTGTATAATTGCA
>OX453089.1:33523345-33693345 GCA_949708635.1 Hirtodrosophila cameraria
AAGTGAGCAAGGTTCAATATATCCTGGAATCCATGTTTTGGCACGTCTATTTGATGGCTTTTAACAACCTCTGGCCATAATTTCCTCCAGCATCTATTTAATGTTGACACCTTAATCTCTTTTAAAGATAAGTTTACCAACTCAAGGCTATCTTTAATAGAAAATTTCTTCCAAGCACTGGTTACATAGATGAAGTCAGTTTCAGTTGTATCCAAAATCTAGCGTATAGAGCGCCTGATGTAATATGTCTTAAAAGTGTAAATTATACCCTGAATTATACCCTGCAGAAGTGATGTTGTATTAGGTGGAAGAAATTTTACTTTGACATTCGGATGGGTTAAATCTTTTGGATGTCCTGGGGCATTGTCCAATAATAATAGTGCTTTAAAGTGTAAATTGTTTTTTTTAAAATATTTTTCAACCTCAGGTACAAAACAATTCAAGAAGCAGTCTTTAAATAATTCTGCAGTTACCCAAGCTTTGGCATTTGTTTTCCAGTAAACGGGTAATTTGCCCTTTAAACGCACGGGGATTGAATGACTTATAAACAAGCATGGGCTTTACTTGAAAGTCGCCTGATGCATTACTACACAGCAAAAGTGTAAAACGATCTTTTTGTGCCTTAAAGCCAGGAGCTACTTTTTCATTTTTTGATAAAAAAGTTCGATTTGGAATTTTTTTCAAGCAAAGCCTAGTTTTGTCCGCATTGAAAACTTGGTCGGGCAGGAATTCCTCTTCTTTAATGAACCCCTGAATTTCTTCTGGGTATGTGGTAGCAGCTCCATCATCGGCCGATGCCGCTTCGCCTTTAAATTTGAGGCTATGAATGGAGAACCTTTTTTTTAAATTTCTCGAGCCATCCATTACTAGCAACGAAATCTATGTTGGAAGAAGGCTCTTCATTTTGCTCGAGCAGTCCATAAATCCTGAGTACCTTTTCCTGAATGATCCGCTGGCTTAAAGGGATCTTTTTTTCATAGCTATCGTCAATCCAAATGCTAAGTGCTCTTTCCATTTTCTCCAAAATTGGTGCACGTGCTCTACTGGTAAATTTTGTAGATATTGATGACCCAATGCTGCCTGCACGTCGTATTTCAGTTTCATTCTTTTTGATAGTACGAACTGTTGCCTCATTTAAATCAAGGCTTCTTGCGATTTCCGTGTCAGTTTGCCCATTGTCTAAGCGGTTTAGAATTTGTATTTTTGTTTCTATGGAAATGACTTTTCGTTTTAAAGGAGCTCTGTTTATTCTTTCTGACATTGTAAAAGCTGAAATTTATTTATTTTAATTATGTATTCACTTTTTGATTTAATCAAGCTGTACCACCTTTTTTTCTTACCACAAAATCTTTGACTTTTTATTTGCGCGTCTGCAAAGCTCAAGATTTTTGCACCTACTAAAACACGCTTACATCTGACAGATCAAATGTGGGATTCCCGACAAGCACCCCATGCGTATGACACAAGCACAAAGGCACTAACGCGTTAATTGATATCAAAAAAAAAATATATATATCGATATTTTGCAATCGTGTAAGAACGAGGTTTTAAGCGTGTTAATAGGGGGATGGGAGCAAATTTGTAACCGTGTAAGACCGAGTTCGTGCTAAAAGAGTCCGTGTTAAGCGAGGGGCAAGTGTATGTACATATATATTTTTACTATTTTTAATTTGATATAATACCACTTCTGATTATTGTAAGGAAAAATAAAGTCACACTCAGATCAATTGTTTGTTAATGACTTTTTTGATCGTTCACTTCAGTTTTTTGTTACATACATACATGTTTTTGTTATACATACTATCAGAGACTATAGCTCCCGAGCTCAACAAAAAAAGACGCGCGAACACGTATAGAAGCGAAGCGACAGCCATTTGCTTCGTTCTTTTTGTAGCTCCCGAAGTAGCAAGCTACACATCGTTCGTGTACCGAATGCCAGTAAAGCTGAGCGATTTCTTTGTGCGCGCGTTCAGTTGTTCGCTGATTTTTGACAAAGCAACAGCTTACAGCGGCCGCGCAGAAACCAGCACTGAGAAAAACTTTCCTCTTATTCATATATTACATTTATATTTTATTATAAGATATTTTATATTATTGTTAGATTATCATTTTAATAATGATCTCAATGTTTGGGTCGACCTATTTGTTAACAACAAAATAAAAAAAAATAAAAACAATAAAGATTAAGAAAAAAAAAAAACAAAATTGGACTTGATGTCGGAATTGAACCTTGGTGAACCCGTGCACCATCGTCTGAGACCCTATTACAACGCCACAGCCATCTTAAAAATGTCAGCGACTAAACCAGTACATGTTCTGTGTAGCTCATAGAAGTATACAATATGAGGACCCACCATACAACAGGTTTTGTGCGCCTCATGCAATAACTTGGTATTTTATAGTCTTTGATACTATCCTAACTCTATGTATATAACATCTTCCTCTTACTCATTTAGCGTTGCCAGATTGTTAATTTACATATACTCGCGAGATATTAAGGGTATTCTTGGTATTCTTCTGTTAACTTAAATCTAGCGTACACATATCTTTTGTGTGAATAATAATTCTAATTATTGCATGTGGGCCTTTGCCTATCGATAGCGGAGCAAAGATGTTGGACTTAGGTGGCAATGCCGCTTGTTAAGAGTAGCCGCTTTGAATTTTGGCTGTCTCTTTTGTGCTTCTCTTTGTCAATATTAAATTCAAAGTACGCTCGCTTATCCGAAAGGGCATAAGGGCATGTATATAATTAAATTAAGATTTATTAACGATTTTTCGCCTTTAAAGTAAATATGAAATAATATGCCGATACTTAGGTGCCATGGATGCTATTTATAGTTGTGTCACTTAATACTTAATATGCCTTTGCTTATTTAACAGAACATCACGCTACGTCATCCTGGGCCCAAGATCAACGTATATAATTTAAATGATGTGTGAGTGCTATATATATGGAAAAAGTAAGTGTTATTGACATGACTTAATAATATCCGCCCCCTTACTTATCGGCTTAGTTTACTTATTTGGCTATGGCCCTTCTGGCGTAATTTAAATTAAATTTAAACATTTAAGATTTTTTGAACATGGCACATTAGTGTGACCATCTTTTTTGCTATCCTGTTTATATATTTATTAATTTATTTATATGTATATTATTTAATGACCTAATCTACATCATTATTATTTACGTGCGCGTAATGTTTGGTTAAAACCCCAACCACATTTGCTTAGTATATTATTTAACATGCCCAAGAAAGGCCAACGTTAACCTTCAGTAATGGCATTCCCTAAATTAATTAATTATGTTAGGCTTTATTATGATTTGAATTAAATGCACTTTTATAACGTTTAATATGTCTGGTTAAGTGTTATTTATGGTGGAGAGGGGAAATTTAATGTTGTTTTGATAGGTGTCAGCTAAAATCGGACATTATAGGGTGTTGTTCTAAAATTATGACTTAACAACACATGCAGGGCGGGTACGCTGTGGCGATAACAACTGAACCACCGCTTCAATGCCGAAGTTTTTGTTATCGTTTCTGTTGTTGCCTTTTGGTTTATTTTGTATTTTTTGTAGTTTAGTGATGATTTCGTGTTTTTCGTGATTGCACGTGACGGTGGGCATGGGTAGACCCACCCCTAAAAAGAGAACTGTCTGGTCGGCGCTGCCCCATAGTAACCCGTTCGTAACATAATATATACAATTGTATATACGTATGATATTAACGTATATCTTACAATATGTATATTTAACATATGTTATATGTTTGTATGTCTATACATATACTTATCTAGTGTGCATAAAAATTTTAAAATTGTTTTTTTTTTTTCTTTGCATCACTGGCGATTGGCGTTAGCGATTGGCAATCAACGCAGGGCCCAAACCATAAGAGGTAGATGGCTGACATTTTCAGAGTAGCTTAGGCATATGCCGAAAGTGAGCACTAGGCCCGGATCTTGGAAAATTCGATCGGGAAATGTGGAAAATTCGCGAAAAACCGTTGTATGCAACTTTTTTGTTTATCATCCGATCAGCTTCAAACTTAAATTTAATGATAAATATAAAAAATAATTTATGACTGCATACCAATTTTCCGGAAATTCACCACCCTGGGTGGAAAATGGGTGGTCAAGGTTGTATGGGCGAAAGTTGAGTTCTAATGCGATTTGCTTCAAACTCATTTTCAAAGATCAACATGAAAATTCATTAAAAACTGCATACCTATTTTCCGAAAAATGTACCCTGTTGGGTAGAAAACGTTTGGTTCAAGTTGTAGGAGCGAAGCTAAATTTTCGTGCGAATATGATTTAATACGAACCCAACGCAGGGAAATGCTAGTATATATATAAAAAAAATATTTTTGTATGGTTGCAAGGGTGTTACGAACGGGTTACTAAGGGGCAGCGCCTGCCAGACAGCGCTCTCAGCTGTTATCGCCACAGCGTACCCGCCCTGCATGTGTTGTTAATTTTAGTACAGCACCCTATAATGCCAGATCTTAACTGAAACCCATCCAAACAACATTAAATTTCCCCTCTCCACCATAAATAACACTTAACCAGACATATTAAACGTTATAAAAGTACATTTAATTCAAATCATAATAAGAGCCTAACATAAATAATTAATTTAGGGAATACCCTTACTGAAGGTTAACAAAAGCCTTTCTTGGGCATGTTAAATAATATACATATAAATAAATCAATAAATAAATAAACAGTATTACTAAAATAAGTGATCACAATAACGTACCATACTCCAAATATCGCTAATGCTAATTTTTAATTAGGCCAGAAGGACCATAGCAAATAAACTGATAGTTAAATGGTGCTTTATAGTTTTTAAATGGATGACATTCAACTTTGTCTTATACTCAGCCTGTAAAGCAAGATATATATGCCAATATTATATGTTATTAGGTTACTCACGCAGTGTTTTTAATATTTTGTATACTTAGATCTTGGGCCCAGGATGACGCAGCGTGCAGTTCTGTTAAGGAAGCAAAGGCATATTAAGTATATAGACCTAATCAAAATATAGCACATTAATCTAAATATTAGCACATTATTCCATATTAACTCTAAAGGCGATCGTTAATAAACCTAAATTAAAATTATACACAAACAAAAACAATTAATAATACAGTTTAATTGAGCTGGCTTAACAGCGGCTCACTACATACAAAACAGACGGCTGTTAACTTAACAGCGATAGCTGTTAATGCCGCTGCCGTTTCTAGGATGGCCAAACAAAAGAGGCTGAACCGATCAGCTGATTTTTGTAAACAATAACAAAACTAACACTTGAACAATATGCTGATGCTTTTATGTGCAGTGAATTTAATTTAAAACACAGATACATGTAGACTGCCGTGCGTCTGCGCGACGGTGCTGGATGGTGGCGTTGTCAAAAACAACGATCCCCGATTACCCTTAATTACAGCCTTCAGTGTGGGCAGGATGCGTCGAGGCAGACCTAAACATTTTGCCAGGCTCGATATTTGAAGAGCCTCTGGCAGTTGTCAACAACACAACACTTCCGCAAAATTGCCTGCGGTGTTAACCACGCTGGGCGTACTTCGCACGATCACCAACTAGCGGATTGCGGATTCACGTAGTCTGGGGCTGCTAGTGCTGTTCCATTTCACGGTAACTCAATGGAGCACCCTCACTAGGCACACTTAGTGTGCAACACTCACTCGCCGAGGGCTGCTACAGCACTGCGAGGTTATGTGTGCTATGCGCGCCTGCGCACGATAAATAACTGAGCTTCGGGAAGGTCTTGCAGCACGTTCTGGTGATGCTGTAATTATACTCCAAATTAAAGTAACTTTACACTAAGCAAACACTAACGTACCTTTTAAAATAAAGCACTACACTTAGTATTTGCTGCGCACCTTAACTTATGCCATCGGCGCTGCCCGCCTTTTCTACAATGACCTCCAAAATGGAGACAATGTCGTTCAATTGCTACTAAGCTTGGATTATTACTCTTTATCATACTCTCGCTTATGCCCTTTCGGATAAGCGAGCGTACTTTGAATTCAATATTGACAAAGAGAAGCTCAAAAGAGACAGCCAAAATTCAAAACGGCTACTCTTAACAAGCGGCGTTGCCACCTGAGCCCAATATCTTTGCTCCGCTATCGATAGGCAAAGGCCCACATGCAACATCACCCAAGGATACCGAGGGATGAGAAACCACCAACGGAATCTGAGGGAGCACGGTGGACCGCTACTGAAATTTTCGTTCTTCGCCAGCTGCCCAATCTGGCCGGCCTGCCCTTCCCAGTCCTTACAGCCACGCCCCAACGTGAGACACATCACGACTACGGACCAAAATCGTATGTCCTTAGCGTGATCGACCCCTAATGACCGTCCTTGCATGTCTTCGAGCAAGTAAGAGTTTTTACCAACTCTTCGCACTACTCTGGCTCTGTGAAATTTACGAGCAAACTTGGCGTTAAAGGCTTTACCAAAGTCGCTAACCACAAAATTCGTTGATAAACTTCCTGTCCCGGGCTAGCCTTGAACACCCTCGCTCTCTGGTCGTAACGTTGTTGGCTACGTTCACAAGCCGTATGCAACTGGCTTTGGACTCTCTGCCTTATGATTTGGAGCTTGTCTGTTGGATGCAGATGAACTATCTTATGATCAGCCAGAGATCCTAATTTGCGAGCCATTTTGTAGTTCACTCCGTTGAGGAACATGTGATGTCCGAAAACCGAGAAAAATGGGGTTACGCCTGTCGCCGTATGTACTGCGTTTCTGATAGCTACCTCGATCTCCGATAAATACAGATCCCATTCTCGATGATCTTGTTCGAGATATGCTCGGATGGCAGAGAGCGCGGTGCGATTGACGCGTTCCGCAGCGTTGCTCTGCGGCGAGTATAACACCATATGGGTAACGCCAAAGACTTCGACCATGTTTTGGAAGATCTTCGACACAAATTGGCATCCGTTGTCGGAGTGGATGACTTCGGCCGCCGTGACGCCGTTGGATCGCGCATCGCTTTCAAAAACATAAATTTTGAGAAACGGTCCACAACGATGAAGATCCATGCCTGTCCTTGTTTTGACCGTGGTAACTTCCCTAAAAAGTCTATATTAAGCTTTTGGAATGGTCGATCCGTGAGAACTTCCCTCCCGATCCCTAACTGCATGTTAAAGTTGGGAGCCTTACTCTCTTTGCAAGGCACGCACTGCTTTACCCAATCTCTAACTTGTATAGTCATGCCTGGCCAATAGAATTGACGCCGCAAGATCTCCAAAGTCTTTAAAACACCCCCGTGTCCAGCAGTTTCCTGTACATAGGCCTTCTCGATCAAGCAGCCTGTCAGATCTCTTGGCACCCATAACTTCCAAGTAGAGCCATCCAATTCGTCTTCCAGCCGAGTGAAACTCATGCGTTTAAACAAGATACCTCCCTCAATTCGTATGTCGGGTAACTTGCGTTGATTTAGACGCACTTGCTCCAGCAGTTCTTGGTACTCAGCTGATTTGATCTACCCTTTCTATGCTCGATGTGAAAATAGTGGCCTTGTAGTTGTAATGACCACCTGGCTAGTTTCCCGCTTAGATCCTTCATGGACATCAGCCATTTCAGACTGGCATGGTCTGTGATGCATGTAAATGGCATCCCCTCAAAGTAAGGCCTAAACTTGCGAATGGAGAGAAGCACCGCTAAGCACTCCTGTTCCACGACGGAATAGTTCCGCTGATGTTTATTCAGTTCGAGGAGAAAAAGGCTATAGGATGTTCTTGTTGGTTGGTGTCCTTTTGGAACAACACCGCTCCTACTTCAATCTGTGACGCGTCACACTGCACAAAGAAACTCTTCAAAAAATCTGCGGGGTGTGAGCACTGGGGCGGTAGTCAGAGCGGTCTTTAGCTTTTGCACTGACTGTACTGCCTCGTCATTTAACACAAACTTCCCGCTGTCTTTCTTAAGCGATTCGGCTACCAACGTAGCGAAATCTCTAATAAAGCGTCGAAACCATTCTGCCGTTCTCAAAAAAGCTCTAACTTCCTTGTGTAAACGAGGCGCTGGAATTCGTTGGATTGCCATTACGCGTTCGGGGTCCATGCGCAGCATGCCACCGCCGATGATGCAACCTAAGTATTTCAGGGCTTTGAAACAGAACTTTGATTTTTGCAATCCGATGGAGAGATTTCAAGCACTGGCCTACTCTACATAAATACTTGCGATGGGTCTGAAAATCTGAAGCTATGATCAAAAGATCGTCTAGATAAACGAAGACGTTAGATCGTAACTCTTTGGGTATAACTTTGTCCATAAGACGAGCCAGTCTCTGTGAAGCATTACATTGGCCGAATGGAATGACTCGGAACTCGTAGAAGGGCCTGCCAGGTACCGTAAAGGCTGTGTAAGGCTTACTTTTTTCGTCCAACTCTGCTTGCCAGTAAGCCAATTTTAAGTCGACTCTGGAGATGTAATGTGTCCCATCACTTCTTGAGAGGATGCCTTCTATGCAGGGTAGTGGATAAGCGTCTTTTACCGTCAAATTGTTAAGCTTACGCGCCTTCGAACTGCGGTGGTTCGGTTACTCACGGACTGTTACTTTGGAACCCTCAACTAAATCAATAGTGTGTCGTTCCATCTCGGTATTCCCCAACCCTGCTTGTTCGAAAGTTAAAACTCTCCCATTACGTTTTCCAACTCCACTCTTTCCTCTCTAGACAGCTCCCAAGAATCTGGTTCACTGTCTACCACTTCATCTAGCTAGCAACTCTTCCACCTTGCTGGTGAAGGATTCAGGCTTTGCGGGACCTAAAATAGAGGGTGCAAGTTTGAAAGCTCGCCAGAAATCAGCCCCGAAATACGCTTGTTGCTCCAGATAAGGGCATATGAAAAACGTTATGTTCTGGCACTGATTCTCGTACTTCACTGGTAACTCAACTCGGCCAATAATTGACCGATCCTCTCGCCAGCAGTCCGAACTATCAACACGTTAAGCTACATCGGTACACCAAGTTTCTGAATGAATTCTCGACTCCCTTTCCTATTCCTTATTTCTAGATATTTCCTCATCTTTTCCTCATGAGGAAGATTACGAAGAGTACCCTTAACCTGACATGCATCCTTAATACTACTTACTTTCTCCTGCTCTGACTCTAACCCTTCTCCTACTGGGGCGGTGCTCTCGAACGTGAGTCCCCCGTCCTCTTCACGTCCACTGGACCGTTTCCCAAACAGTCAGGACACTTTGTCGAGACGGTTCCTGGACAACCACACTTATAACAGAACAGCTTCCGTTCTGTCGAGGGACAATCGCGGAATTCGTGGCCCGCCTTTTGGCAGTTCCAACAACCGGATCGCCCTGGACGCCTCGGTACAAACCTCATCTCTTCTACTACTTCCTCGTGCTCTTCTTCTATCTCTTCGACCACAGCTTTCTTCCAGACAAAACGTTATGAGTCACCATATGTTGGTCGGCTATATCGCCTTCCAAAAGTGGCTTCTACTTCGCACGCTTCCTCTCGCAGCTGGTCTACTGTGAAGAGCGTACAGGTAGCGGGCTAAGTTCTCGCGCAGACCCTTTTTGATGATCTTCACCAAGTGACGATCCGTTATGGGCTTCTGCAGCCGAGACGCTAGTTGTCGGATCGCCACCATTTCTCCTGACTGTTGCTCACGCTTTTACAACTCGTGCATCTTATCGTGATCAGTCAAAGGACCTCGGAATCTATCTAGCAAAGCACTCCTCAGGAATGGCCAGCTGTCGACTTTTGATTGGCGAACATGGAGCCAATACCAATCTCTGGCCTTACCCGAGCGTAAGGTGTGCAAAGCACGCAATAAATCTCCCCAGGGGCAACAAAATTGGTGCTGCAGGAACTCAAAACTAAACATAAAATCCTCTACGGAGGCTTGACGACTATTGCCGTTAAAATACACTCCCCACATTTCAATTTGCCATTAACGGTTGGTCCTCTCAGAGTAATTAGAGTAAATGGGTTCGTAACGCCCATTTTCCCTGCCTCTATTATCCTCGCTCTCTCGATGATTCGTAAAAGGATTGCGCCATTCGCGAGCCTGTAGATCTTCTAAATCCGATCTGCCCCTCTCGTATTCGAAATTCGAACGCCACAGCTGTAGCGGCGGAGTTATCTCACGGCCCTGTTCGCTTTTGCGTCGTTTGGGTACCGCCCCAAGGGGTTTCGAGGGGGTTCCTTATAAAAAGGTCTAGCAGTCTGTAGTGGGTCAGGAACTAACATGCCGGGCAGATTTTGCAGACCCGCGAGTGGACGAAGTGCTTCACCCAAAAGCTGCATCATGTTTTGCATCCCGATTCTAATTTCCTATCGCAGCACTTCGCTGATATTCGGAGACACAGACTGCCTATATGTAGCCTGAGCCTGCGCCATCGCTGCGTTTACCGCTGACTTTTCAGTCGAGCCCAGATTCGGTGGTAATCGCTGGTACTCGGAGTCCTCGGCTCGAGGTGGGGTGCGAAGCAGTCCTGTGCGCAACGGTGGCAGATGCCCATTACTGGCACCTTCGTTGTCGCTCCACATCAACTCGTCAGACGGTGCGCCATTCGAGCGAGTATGATGGTGGTGATCACCTTGCTGATCACCCGTCGACATTTTAGGGCCGTTATTAATTTTAAATAAATGAATAAATTACTATTCCGAATTAATAAATGCTAATAAGCTACACAATCAAAACAACAAAAAACACAAAAACAAAATTTTCACCCAACAACGCTGAACACAAATTGTCTTTGGGCTGTTTTGCACCCTAGAGAGCTGTTCTGTTACATGAATAAAAAGAGAGTAGACAGAGTTACGGGAGGCGGAAAACTAGGGGATTCCAAATTAGAGATACCTTTTAACAAGATTTGCACAAGCCAAAGAAGGAGAGATGGTATGTTCTCTCTTTCGTACACCCAACCAACCTTGCAAGGGCCGCGGATGTTCAATCTTTACCCATTGTTAAAATGACAAAACCAATTATTTGAGGTGCCCATTATAAGGGATTTAATACATATTCAATTCAATTTCATTCATATTATAATCTTACAGAAAATGTACAGCTAGAGCTTAACATTTTGGCATATATTTATACAATCAAAAAATAAAGATTAAAAGAATTCAGAGTTACTCTTAGTGATCTTTGCACTTTTCAATTAAAGAAAAATGGATATTCACCTTAGGGACGATTTGGTGAAATATTGTATTTATATAATGTGTTCATGATAATATGTTGATTTGTTCTAGATTGTGTCGACTAGGCCGTACTTACAAAAACAGCTGATTATCACCGTTGTCGACAGGCCTGCAAACTGATGAGCTGTATGGGTGTAGTGTAAAATGTAAAGCAACTGAAAATCAAGATATAAGATACACACACATACCATACCAATTCTCAATATACTATATATTTAATAAGAACTAACTACAATATGATACGAATTAGTAGCAGCGACAACAACAAGAATCTGGTTGTTGTTGTGGCTATAGCTACAGTTACTTGTTGCTGCTTTCGCAAACGCTTCTTGTTGTTGTAGTAGACGTGCTGTTCTTGTTGCGGCGAGACGCAATCGTTGTTGTGTAGACTTGCTGTTGTTGTTGCTAACGCTGGTGAGTGTTGCCCACGCTGGTTAATGTTGCCAACGCCGGACACTGTTGCCAACGTTGGTTAATGTTAGTTAATGTTGCCGCCAGAAAAAGGTCACCCTATTGATTGGCGGAGCGCTAGGCACAGAGCTCTGGCTATTCCTATTTTGGAAAACATTACTAACGCTAGAGATTAACGTACGAATGCACAACATTACCTGGGTCAAATTATACACAAGAGCACATACGCAAGGGCAAGCAGAATATCAAATTAAGTGAACACATTCTGACGGTTGAAATTTAAAATAATAATTATAAATTTGACCGTTTGAAATATAATAATATCAATGTGGACTGAACGCACCCCACAAATAGGTTTGATAAGAGTTGACCAGGCTCATATCAAAGCTGGACAAGGGTGCGTGATCACCAGATATCTTTCGCATGAAAAGTTCCCATCGGCTTTCCGTTTAAATCTTCCAATTGATACAACGTATTACCAATTTTGTTCACTACACGACCTTTAACTCCAACAGGTGCCAATTTTGCGTTAAAGCCAACTGCTAGATTGCTACGAAATTTCTTTTGGTCACTATTTGGCCAACAACGAATGAACGTGGTCTAGTTCGTAAATCATACGAGCGACGATTTTTGTCGTACGCCTTGGTCATGACTATATTAATGTTCGCACGAATTAGGGGAAAGTTATCTATTCGATTTAGTTTGTCAATTCCTTCACTAAGCATTGACAACTTATTCAGCACTTTATAATCTTGGCCGTGTGTTATCATAAGTTGTCCGAAGACTACAAAATAAGCAGATGTACCTATCGACTGATGAATGTAATTTCTGAGTGAGCAATTAATGCTGCTGATAAAAATATCCCAATCACGATGATCACAACGCACATAGGCTCGGAGCGCGGTGTAAATAGAGCGATTTACTCTTTCCGCTTCTCCGGTATAAACGTGTTGCTGCTCACAACAATTTCAGGAACACCATAGCATAGAAATATTTCATCTTTTAAAATCTGAATAATGACCTTAGCCGTGAATTTCTTTATGGCATTAAGAAAAGTAAATTTTGAAAATGATCCAGAATGATGAAAATTCCTATGAATCAGTTTTTGGTACGCGGAAAGGGTCCTATAAAATCTACGTATAGTCGCTGAAATGGTCTTTCACTTGTTACTTGATTTCCCATAGGAGGCTTGAGTGCTCGAGTTGGATATTTTGTCGTTTGGCATAGCTCACAGTTGTCGATGTAGTTCCGTATTTCGACTACCATTTTCGCCCAGAAAAACTACGTCGAATGTTCTCCAAACACTTAGCTATCCCGTAATGCGCTGTATTGGGTTTATCGTGTGCTGCACGTATCACTCCATTCCGCAATTCTGTATGCACTACCAACTTCCAACTATCACTTGTTGTCTCGGAATCGCCGACTGGAAAACTAGGACGATGATATATATACTCGTCAACTATTTGAAAATCTGATAAATTTAAAGTTCGAACTCTATCTTTTTGTTCACAGTATTCAGCTGATTGAAAGGCTTCCGAGTGCAAGTCGATCGCTTCATGAACTTCCACCTCCAATGTGGCTACTTATTCCGTGTCTTCGAAACAACGTGACAAGGCATCGGCTACAATATTTTCACTGCCCTTGCGGTGTTCTGTTTCAAATTGAAATCCTTGGAGCTTAATCACCCATCAAGCTAATCTTCCGCTTAGGTCAGATTGGTTCATTAACCAACGCAGACTAGCGTGGTCGATAACAACTTTAAACGTGTGACCCTCGCTATACATTCGAAATTTCTTTATCGCTAGCACCACTGCCAGAGATTCCAGCTCCGTTAAATTGTAGTTGCGCTGAGCTTTATTAAATTTTTTCGACATATATGCAATAGAACGCTCGCTGCCAGACTCATCGCATTGAGCTAATACGGCTCCTACTCCATGTAAGGAAGCATCGCATTGAACAATGAATGCCTTTTCTTAATTGGGATGAATTAGAAACGGGGCGGAACAAAGTTCATATTTAACACGTTCAAATCCTATTTGAGCTTGTTCATTCCACTCAAACGGTTTATTACGCAGCAGTTCAGTTAGAGGAAATACTACGGTTGAATACTGTGAAATGAAACGCTGGTACCAACCAGTCATCGCCAAAAATCTTCTGTGCTGCTTTCGTGATTTCGGAACGGGAAATTCCTGAACAGCTTGAATTTTACCGGGATTGATATGGAGTGACCCTTCACCCACTACATATCTGAGATAGTTGACCTTTTTTAAACAAAATTCACTTTTCTGCACGTTATTCGTCAATCCGGCCTTGCGCTATTGCATACCAACTTCTGCAAGGTGTATGAGGTGTTACTCGAAACTTGATGACAGTACTAATAAATCGTCTTAATACACAAGGACGAAAGTCTTGAGGCTATATGGAATGACGAGGTCCATGAGGCGACACATGGTTTGAGGTGCTTTTTTCAAACCAAAAGGCATATGACTGAACCGGTATAACGGCCTATTCGGAATGGTAAGGGCCGTTTTTGAACGTGATTGTTTATCTAAGCAAATTCGCCAAAACCCATCTTTTAAATCAATCTTCGAGATACAATATACCGGCGGCAGACGACTCAGCAATCCATCCAGGATTGGGATCGGATACGCGTCCTTCGTAGTCACCGCGTTAAGTTTTCGAGCGGCTAAGCAAAAGCGTACTTTGCCAGGCTTGACTATGAGAGTGACTGGAGAAGACTGTGGTGAGGCTGGCGCTTCGTCAATCACGCCTAGTTCGATCATGCGATCGACTTCAGCGCATAACGGCTTTTCCTTTGCAGGAGACAATGGATAAAATTATTGCTTAATTGGCTTTGCATTCGCTGTATCGATTGCATGCTCTAGTAACGAGGTTTTGCCCAGGCCGTCTCGTTCAAAGGATGGAAAGAATTCTATTACGGATTGCAACTTTGATTTTTGCACCGCGGTCAAGGACAACATTGGAGAATCTTCCTCTTCTACTTTTACGTTCGTTTATCCTACAAGAATGGGTGACAGTTATGTTAAACTTATGCCAAAAATATGTGCCACAAATCACATCTTGTGTAATGGAAGAAACTATCAAAAATTCGAAGTTCGATTGTACGGAATTATATTCCAAATGAACCACAATCGAGCCTTCCACATTTTGTTTCTGTCCGTAGGCAGTCTGAACTCTTCCTTTGAACTTATTAAACTTAATATTTTTCAACAGTATGTGCTTGGCAAGATTTCCGCGTATTACACTCTTGTTGGCTCCACTGTCCGAAAGTGCGAGATAATGTTGGCCGAATATGTCTGAGTTAATAAACGGACGAATATCTTGGCTTTGATTCACGATTGCTGATACTGAAAAACGCTTGAGTTTGTGTCTGTGATTCCAAAAATTCTGTATGAGTGCAGCTGCACGTGTCTTTGAACCGACGTTGACGTCTGTAATAAATAATTCGCTTTTACGCTTGCTATACTGTTGTAGGCGAATATAATAGGGCGAGTGAAAATCTACTTGATATGTCAGGTAAGAATTGCGATACAGTTGGAAGTGTCTTATTTTCATCCGAAGCTACTGTCGGATGTTCCCCTTTTGACTTCGGTGAACATCCAGCATTTTACTTTTTCTGCTGATCGAATCGCGCTTGTCTCATCAGCATTCGACGAATCATCGCACGACTCTTCCCTCACTTCTCCTTGCATTAAGGCGTGTACAAAGCGTTTAGCCGTTTGCGATGGTCGAGCATTCACCTTCCAAATACGACAGTGAAAGATCTCTTCGTGTTTATGACACTCCTTACGCAAAATCGCAAAGTTTGGGGTATCAACATGTTAAAGCTCATGTTTTAGCTCTGGTTTCAAATTGTGTTTTATTTCTACTGTTATGTCACTATCTAGCATGGGTTCGCGCAAAGAATCAGTTATGGCTAACATAGTGTCTAGAAAATCGTCAAAGCTCTCATTAGCCCCTTGCGTGCTACGCCGCATGACTTGCTTAATGTATGTATGTGTTCTTTTGGTCCTGATATCTTTCGCGAAGACTATTGCACAACTGAAACCAGTTCATGTGATTTGCTGTTCTATGAACGCGCCAGCAGAATGCTAGGGCAGGTCCAGAAAATAAAAGATTCGCAAACTGAAATAATAATTCTAAATTTCCACCTAAGCATTGCGAGGTCAGACAATTCACCCGATAGATAATATCTTCTATTGGAATGTCACTCGCTGTGCCACTAAATTTGAGATGCCAATTAAATATTACACTTGAAGCTCTCTGAGAACGATCGGTGACCTGCTCATGCGTATCTATCCTTGGTCTAGGATCACGAGTATTGATAAATCGTGGTATACCTTGCGCTAAGTCACTCTCCCACTCTGGTTGAGGCTCTTCGCGAACTTCTTGTTTTGTGTCAGGCTCAGATTTCTCATTGTTGCACTAATCTGGTCTGATATAATTCCAGTTAAGGTGGATTGACACTGTTCTAGTGAACCAGCGATAAGTTGCCGAATGTGTTACTCTGATAAGCCCTTCGAATCCGCATTGCCTCGAGTACGATCAGCTTCATGTCTTGATTGAGTGTTCTGTGCTGGTCGAAAATCTGGTGCGACTGGGGTATTCCTTGTGTTTGCTCTTGTATTTGGTCGATTTCGAGTAATAGCGCCTGTTGCAGGATTACTAACTACGCTTCGTAAGGGTGGCTCTGCTTGAGCTCTAGAATAGAGAGTTAAGCTTTCTCTACGTATGATCTGAGAGCGCGTGCATGCCCACAGACTGGACAGGATTCGTTGTTGTTTAGCCAGGTGAAAAGACAAGAACGATGGAATTTGTGCTTACACAACGTTCCTATGATCTTAGGGTCTGCGCTGGTATCGTTACGAATTGTACAGCCCGCGGTCTCATTCGTCGACATGGATGCTAAATCCTCAGCGCTATGTCTTACCGACATGTCTACAATCGATAGGAATTTCCGACAGCAACAACAAATTCGAAGTAGGTAATTTGCGAAAAACGATATATTTTACCAATATGAATTGCGAGATATAAATATGCGGTACTTAAGATGATCGTATAGTGGTGTCGATTTTAATTAGATATGGGACTTATCCGTTAATAGTTGGTTTTGAATTTGTTAAATATAATTACTTTTTATTGGCTTGGGCAATCTCTCAAGTATGTTTTCTGAATGTAAAAGTAGCAATGAAGTAATGTCTACATGAAGGAGAAACTTAACGAAGACTTCCATAAAGAACAATCTCAACTTTATGTAGACAACATAAAATCTTTAGCGATAAGACAAATCTATCAGTCTTATCAATCCACAGTGAATCAAAATATCCACTTCACTGAAGTGTTGTATGAAAATAACAGTGTTATTTCAATAACCGGTGGTAATTATAACTGACTGGTCTGATTCTGTTTTGATCGACAGATAATACGCTAATAAAACTGAATCAAAAAAACTTGTTATGGACGATGGATGAGTAAGGAAAAGGTTTATGGAAAGCATGGGGCGGACTAACGCCTTCGAGTCAAAACAAACTCATCTTATTGATGTCCACGAATCACATCGTGACTTTTTCGATTATTTGAGCTTCGGGCCCCACGTTGGGCGACATTTTATTATATAACGAACGCGGCTACACGCACAGCATCAGTGGGAGCATACTCTGTCTACACAGGTCGACTTAGCTCAGGGAAACTGGTGTGGGTTGTTTTGCACCCTAGAGCGCTGTTCTGTTACATGAATAAAAAGAGAGTAGACAGAGTTACGGGAGGCGGAAAACTAGGGGATTCCAAATTAGAGATACCTTTTAACAAGATTTGCACAAGCCAAAGAAGGAGAGATGGTATGTTCTCTCTTTCGTACACACACCCAACCTTGTAAAGGACTAACTACAATATGAAACGAATTAGTAGCAGCGACAACAACAAGAATCTGGTTGTTGTTGTGGCTATAGCTACAGTTACTTGTTGCTGCTTTCGCAAACGCTTCTTGTTGTTGTAGTAGACGTGCTGTTCTTGTTGCGGCGAGACGCAATCGTTGTTGTGTAGACTTGCTGTTGTTGTTGCTAACGCTGGTGAGTGTTGCCCACGCTGGTTAATGTTGCCAACGCCGGACACTGTTGCCAACTCTGGTTAATGTTGCCAACGCCGGACACTGTTGCCAACGCTGGTTAACGTTGCCAACGTTGGTTAATGTTAGTTAATGTTGCCGCCAGAAAAAGGTCACCCTATTGATTGGCGGAGCGCTAAGTACAGAGCTCTGGCTATTCCTATTTTGGAAAACATTATTAACGCTAGAGATTAACGTACGAGTGCACAACATTACCTGGGTCAAATTATACACAAGAGCACATACGCAAGGGCAAACAGAATATCACGCGTGTGGTGAAAAACACCTCCGCGTGGGGAGATGCACAGCTGCAGGGTGCTCTGTCGGCTCGAGTGTTGAGTGGCAAGGAACGCGTGTTGAAAAACAAATCCGCGTGTGGTAATACACATTTTAGTGCCAGGAGCACCACACGGTGTGTGCCGTCACGCCAAACCAAGTACTGTATGTCATTGGGAAGATATTAACAGTTTTATAACTGCACAATACATTTTTTTTTTGTAGCCACGCGTACCTGCATTGTATTTAATTGATATATATGCAGATATTTCACGTTTCAAGAAAATAACAGTGCACCGCCACTAACCGTCCTTTGCAAAAGGTGATCGGCTGGCTTCGGATAGCGGATGTTTATTTTGATGGCCAAAACTCGCGGATTAGTTAAGACACAAAATCTGGTGCTCAAGCAAGTCTTTATGCTGGGCCGGATGTCTAAGAAAAGTGAGGCTGTTGATCAGGGCTGGGACGATCGACTTTCTATCGATTGTCAATTGGACGATGTCAGCTGATTCTAATATGGTCTCTTCCTTCGAATGTGGGCTATCATTACGGGCGTTGCCCGATGCATTAAACTAAATGAATTTTGACGGTTGGAAATAAAAATTAGGAGAAGACATTCTGACGGTTGAAATGTTATCGCCACAGCGTACCCGCCCTGCATGTGTTGTTAACTCATAATTTTGGTACAACACCCTATAATGCCAGATCTTAACTGGAACCTATTCAAACAACATTAAATTTTCCCTCTCCCCCATAAATAACACTTAACAAGACATATTAAACGTTATAAAAGAGCATTTAATTCAATAATAATAAGAGCCTAACATAATTAATTAATTTAGGGAATGCTCTTATGTTAGGTTAACGTTGGTCTTTCTTGGGCATGTTAAATAATATACATAAAAATAAATCAATAAATATTTAAACAGTATTACCAAATAAATGGTAACACTAACGTGCCATATTCCAAATATCGCTTATGCTAATTTTTACGTGCGTCGCCGTCAATCGATTTTTAATTTAATACTTTTTGCGATTTTTAACGTTTTTAACAATAATAAGTGTTTTGCCTGCAACAATGATATCCAAGCATATATATTTAACGATTTTGATCGTCTTTGTTACACAATTTCACGAAAAGCATAATATAACAATACATTTTTTTCGGCTTTTTTGGTCGTGCATGTGTGCAGTGTTAGTGTGCTGTTGTAAACATTGCATTTTTTCAATCACTTCTACATACATATGTACGCGTAATTCTAGAAGGTTCCAGAAGGTTCTAGTAGATTCTCTTGTCTTCTGCAACTTTCATTAAAGTTGTTCGGAAGTGCGACTATACTCTCCACGTAAGGGCGACTGGCAGCAGACCCTTGACACAGTAATGACTCTGCCGAGGGTGCTGACAAATTGTTGTCGGGCGAAGAGAAGAAAACTCTTTCAAATCACCCCAATCCAAGGTATCACTGCATATGCCGATGGATGCATGGCCGAGGGAGTGGTCGCTTTATGCGAACTCTGGATACCTGTCGACCTCCAGTGTCAAATTGACTTCCCGCGATACCCTATCTACCAAGGGCGACCATTCCGTTATAATCTTAGACTTAGCACCGCTGATAAATTGCTGCCAGCGTTTAACCCGCGTACAGGGAGTTTCGTAGTCGAGCACACTCGACTAGAGCATTCTTACTTGTTTTTAGTTAGGCCAGAAGGACCAAATGGTGCTTTATGGTTTTTAAATGGATGACATTCAACTATGTCTTATACTCAGCCTGTAAAGCAAGATATATATGCCAATATTATATGTTATTAGGTTACTCACGCAGTGTTTTTAATATTTTGTATACGTAGATCTTGGGCCCAGGATGACGCAGCGTGCAGTTCTGTTAAGGAAGCAAAGGCATATTAAGTATATAGACCTAATCAAAATATAGCATCCATGGCACCTAAATATCAGCACATTATTCCATATTTACTTTAAATTCGAAAAATCGATAATAAATCTAAACTAACTGCGAGGTTATGTGTGCTATGCGCGCCTGCGCACGATAAAAAACTGAGCTTCGAGAGGGCCTTGCAGCACGTTCTGGTGATGCTGTAATTATACTCCAAATTAAAGTAACTTTACACTAAGCAAACACTAACGTACCTTTTAAAATAAAGCACTACACTTAGTATTTGCTGCGCACCTTAAATTATGCCATCGGTGGTGCCCGCCTTTTCTACAACTAAGCTTGGATTATCAGTCTTTATCATACTCTCGCTTAAGCCCTTTCGGATAAGCGAGCGTACTTTGAATTCAATATTGACAAAGAGAAGCACAAAAGAGACAGCTAAAATTCAAAACGGCTACTCTTAACAAGCGGCGTTACCACACCCAATATCTTTGCTCCGCTATCGATAGGCAAAGGCCCACATGCAACAAGGGTAGATCAAGAACCATGAACCACTGCGATGGTTGATAATAAAATCAAAGCTTTGCAAATTAATTGTCCAAAGAGCTAATCTACCAGAGAGATCTTTTTGGTTCATTAACCATTTTAATGAGGCGTGGCGATATAAGCACGGAATTAACGAATACCTTTAATCACTGCCAAACACGCAAGCTCCGTAACTGCATAATTTTGCTAAGCTTTCGATACTCTTGTTTAAATGTACTCGATTGGTAACTCTTCACCTTTTTTAATTTTTTGCGCTAAAACGCAGACAAGGCCATCAAGACTCGCATCGCACAGTAAAATAAATGGCTTACTGAAATTGGGTGTACTTAAAATATGAGCTGTGGTTAACTTAGATTTCAGCTCGTTAAACGCATTTTCCGCTACGTCATACCAGTTGAGAGATTTGTTTTTCCTAAGAAGGTAAGTCAGCGGGAAGCTGATGGAGGCGTAGTTTTCTACAAAGCGCCGATACTATCCTGAAAATCCTTAAAATCTTCTCAGCTTTTTAACCGAAGTCGGAATTGGAAAATTGCTGATGGCATGTATATTTCCGGGGTCAGTCTTTAATTGCCCATCTCCAATGATGAATCCTAAATACTTTATTTCACGCATGCATAATTTGGATTTGGCAATGTTAATTGTCAAATTCGCTTGGCGCAGATTCCGAGCAATTTCTTGTAAACAAAGACTCTCGTGCGCAAATGAGCGGGTATAACGTGGTCCATAAGTCTTCAAAGGGTCTGGGGAGCGTTGCACAATCCAAATGACATTACCTAATACTGGTATAAAGGCCGCTTAGGAATCGTGAACGTTGTATATTGCCTAGACTTCTCCTCTAAAGGAATTTGCCAGAATGCATGTTTTATATCAAGACCAGTTATATAGCGAGCTGGAGGTAATCGACTTAAAATTCCATCGATATGTGTTAGAGGATAAGCTTCTTTGCGAGTGTGCTTTTTAACAACTCTTGAATCGAGACACAACCACAATTTCTCTCCGCGGCGAACTAGTACGCAATTACTGCTCCAAGGACTCTGCGACTCCTCAACTACATCCATTGCTAGTATCTTGTCTACCTCTTCGAACATCTGCTTATCTATCGCCGGTGAAACATGCCAATGCCGTTGCTTAACCGGAGTAACATTGCCAACATCTTGCTCGATTACATGTGTTCCCCCTAAGCCATCTTTCTCGTATGAAGGAAATTAAGCGATAACATAATCGAGACTGTTCTTCTGAATAGGAGATACAACGCGCATATTTGGAGCATCTTCGACACTTTCGTAGCCGGTGTCGAGATCAGAAACTTGCACTGTAGGATTAATGATCTGATTTGCTAGAAATCCATACGTAAATATACGTCCTGCTTAAGATCTGGGATTATATAAAACTTGATTGGATTCGTTATGCCACGATTAGAAACTTCACATATAAATTTGTCAATAACAGAACATTCTGAATTGTTCTCTGTTTTTATGCTGCCTGAGCACTTCTGAAATTTTGGACTTGATCTAATTTTGGTTGCCGCTTTGTTGCCTCCGCAACTTTCGAGAGACAATTCGGTGTAGAGGAGAGGAGAGGAGGCAGAAATGAGTGTCTGAGCCGCAGAGTTGAACGTTTGGGCTAAAATGATAAGTTAATGCAGTCGACATCAGCAAAAATTCAATGCCGTGCCGTTGTGTATCTGCCCGAGCGCAAGTGGAAAGGCACGTATGAATTTGAAACCGTTTAACAATCAGTTTGATTTGCTTCTAACGTGACTGATAGACTCAGATCCGAAGATGGGTCTGAGCCTGAGAGTCACAATATTGAGTTAATGATTTGCATGCGGTAGAATGGCGACAGTCTGTGCATCCCGTTGCCGGTTTTCCGAAGGCTTACACTTCGAAAATTTCAGCTTAAAGGTATTTTCAGCCCCACAGCCGTAACAAAAGATTGTGCGTAGCTCCAAGCAGTCATCAAAATGATGTCCTGGCTTGTCACAATTCCAGCAAACTAATCTGTTACGTTGGATTGCTGATCCCTCCTCCGTTTCCTGATCCTTTCGTTCAGCCTCAAGCTCAGAAACTCGATAGCGATGTTCAAATTTACTTTTAGAAGATTGAGATTTGACTTTGCTTGTGGAATTGTTCATGAGTTCTAATATCTTCGCGGAGCCTTGTCAAGGTAGTAATACCAAGAATCTAGGTCCAAGGTGCATGATCTCTCTCATCCCTGACTCTCTCTCTTTGTAGTTGACGGTTGTGTTTTTTGTGCTCCACCTACCTAATTTTTTTTGCGTTAAAGTTGCGTAAAATTAAAGTTTTCTTGCACCTATATGCAGTTTAACCGATTGTTTTTTTAATAACATTGAAGTTTTTGGCTCCTAATAAAAATTTTGTCTTAATTATTTACTAATTGCAAATTGTTATTGAATTTTGAACTTTGCTCCTTGGCTTTGTTTGTTTGTGATCAACAGAGTCTCAGTTCTTCTATCTCTGTTTCGCGTGTGCGTGTTGTTGTTGCTTGGTCTAAAGCAATACTATTTGCGTCGCCCGTTTTTGCATTTCGGCTGTAGCTGTGTTGTTGATTTTCATACTCTTGGCTCATCTTCTTTGGGGTTTCATTTGTTTACAATTGAAAATTTCGGCTGCAGCTGTGTTTTTTATACTCTGTTTTCCAAAATGGAAAAAAAGAGCATATTGGGTTTGTGAAATGTCCGTCCGTCCGTCTGTCTGTCCGTCTGTATGAACGCAGGTTTTTTCCACAGTTTCGAAGCTAGAGCAACCAAACTTGGTATGCATGTTGGTATATACCATAGTAAGACAAAGTGTCAAGATCTGTCTCAAAAATTTTGCCACGCCCACCCCAGCCCCAGTAAACGAGCGATCATTTTGACAAGTACGCGTCTCGCTCTGCATTGGGCGTTTGCAGCGTTCTGCACTTAGTAGAAAGAATTTTATAGTTTGTAGCATATATATATAAGTAGTCTTTAAAAGAATTTAATTTAATATACGTACAGAAAACAGAGTATATCGCAGTTGGGTGAACCCGATTGCAACGTTCTTACTTGTTTTTTGATTTTGCGTCGTGCAAGTTTTTCTTGTTGCTTCTAGCTTCCCAACAATTTTTTGAAGACCCCTGTAGAAAAAATGTCGTGCTGCAAAGAGTCTTGCTCATTTACGCGTTCTGATGATGCTGTACCACCGCATTATGTTTTTTGTTGGTTGTGCAGTAACATTGTGCATGCTATATGTGCAGGGATATCTGGTGGAGACTGCGAAAAGCTTTCTACCAAGGCCGAAAAGGGCCATGGTGGCTTGACATGGTCTTGCCCTACGTGCATTGGCATGCAGCTTGATTTCTCGCGGATATAATTCCGTAAGAAATTAATTTGTAAAATTGAATAACACGGCAAAACCACTCTCTAGTGACTTAGTTTCGATCATCAATTTGCTCAACAATTTTCAGGCAGCCCCTCACTACTTTGATATGTCACAATCGCCTTCCCCTGCAAATTTTCCTATAAATTCTCCCTCTCAATCTCATCTTATTGCCCCTTCTGCACCAGTTTCTGGACCCGTTTCACCATCTCCTCTTGCTGTCCCTACGGCCCCTGTTACCAGACCCGTTACTATTTCCCCATCTCCTAATGATATTTCCATTGCCCCTGTTTCTAGACCTTTTCTTACCACCGGCTCTGCCATAAGGGCGGTTTCTGGTCGTAAAGAAGCATCCTCGAGTATCTCAACTCCTTCTGTTTCGACAGTACCAGTCTAGGGTATCGTGTGTTCCTCTAGATTTATGTGCAATCATCTGTGATCCAAAATTTTGGACACCATATGATCGTTCATAAATTTAAGCCTAGAAACCTTGTTCAGCGTTTGCCCATATCTATCCCACTTGCTTCCCATTTCTTACAAGCATCTTCATCTTCTCATGCATTGTCAAAAAATTGACATCTTCCATTCTATTAACCCATCAGAATTTAAGAGGGCTTAACAATAAACTTTCTAAATTGTTTGTGGATAGTCTCGCTTTTGAAAGTTTTCACAGAAACTTGGTTAAAACCCGATATTCCTGACTGCTATATTTTCGCCAATAGGTTTTTCTCGTTTAGATGTAATCGATTATCGTCCTTATTGCTGTAAAGTCCTTATTGTTATACATTCTGATATCTCGTCGGAACAAATTACAATTCCTTGCCATCGAGTTTCTGTGTGTCAAAATTCTAATGAAAAACGTTTCAGTTTGTATTACTTGTTCGTATATACCTCCTCAATCTGATTTATCTATTTACCAGTCTCATCTTTCTTTTATTCAATCAGTTTCTATTCTTTCTTATAGGGACTTCATAATTGTTTGAGGTGATTTTAATTTGCCTGATGTTGTTGGGTTCACTAGCCCAAGTGTTTTGGTGCCATCTAGTTCGCACGAATTTATTGATGGCCTGCACGAGTTGTCTTTTTCTCAATTAAATCATGTGCGAAACTGTAACGACCGCATCCTCGATTTAATTTTATTATCAGACCCATCCTTTAGTTTAATTTCTCGTACTGATCCCCTTGTATTTCCTGAAGATCCTTATTATCCTACCTTAGATCTTACTATAGAACTCTCTAACTTTGAGCCTATTTTTGCTCATCCAACAGCAAAATTACGATGTTTTCGTAAAGCAGACTTTGTAAAACTTAATTATTTAATATTTCAAATGACTGGTCCCAATTGTACCCTTTTGCAAATATGGATATTGGCATTTTAATCTTTTATAGTACACTGAATTCGCTTTTGGATGCTTGCGTTCCTCTTGCGTATCCTGTGAGGCTTATCAGGCCTACCTGGTTTTCTCGAGAATTAACGAGGCTTAAAAACGTGAAATGAATGAGGTATTACAAAAAGATTCGATAATCCTTCTGATTTTGCTCATTATATGGTCGCTAGATAAAATTTTTTGATGCATAATTCGCAATGCTATAAAGATTATCTGCTACGCTGTAAGCAGCAGTTCGCTCAAGATCCTAGACAGTTCTATAGCTTTGTGAATGTGAAACGCAAATCTTCTTTGTTGCCACACTCTGTATTTTATGAAAATAAGAAATCAAACTCGGCTCAGCATGCAGCCGATTTGTTTGCAAAGTTTTTTCAGCCTACTTACACTTTCACTAACTACCCATCCAATACACCTTATCCTTATCCTTTGCAAAGGTCTAATTGTATTTTTGGTCCTGCGATCACGGAAAGTTCGCTACTTAGTGAATTTCATTCAATTAAAACTGTGTATTCACCTGGTCCTGAAGGAGTACCAGGATGTGAACTTAGATATTTTGCTGGATCTCTAGCAAGCATTTACTTAAATTATCTTCACTATCTGTTGACTCCTGCTCTTTTCCTGTCTTGTGGAATGAATCCTTTATCATTCCTCTTCATAAGAATGGTTCAAAGTCAGATGTTAAAAATTATAGGGGTATTTGCAAATTGTCTGCAATTCCTAAATTGTTTGAAAAAATTATCACATCTCAGTTGCAACATTTATGTAGCTCTATCATTTCTCCTTCCCAGCATGGTTTTGTTAAGCGTCGTTCTACCCCTACTAACCTACTTGAATTCACTTCTCTTGTTATTAAAGGATTTAAGAGGAAAATGCAAGCTTATGCAATTTTCACTGACTTCAGTAAAACATTTGATTCTGTTAACCACTATCTCTTGCTTAATAAACTCCACCTTATCGGAATTCCTCCCAACCTTCTTTCTTGGATTTCTGACTATCTAAATAATAGGACCCAAAAAGTTATTTTCAACACTTCTCTATCTACTCCTGTCTCTGTCACTTCTGGCGTTCCCCAAAGTAGTCATCTTGGTGCTTTGCTTTTAATCTTTTTACTCCCTGTTCCCATTAAAAATGGGAAAATGGGAGTTATAAAGTACTGCAAATGTTTGTAAAAGAGAGAAGGAGGCATTTCCGACTATATGAGGCATTTTTGACTATTTGATCAGGATCAACAGCCGAGACGAACTAGCCATGTCCGTCTGTCTGTCTGTCTGTATGAACGCGTTGATCTCAGAGACTATATGAGCTAGAGACACCAAACGTGGCAAAATTTTTTTTCTCCAATCTATCGAAGAGTTCAAATGGAGTCATACGGCTGGTCGGTCAAGGGTGTGGTCACTAGTCTTTTGTCAAATTTGGTTACTCTAGCTGTAAAACTGTGGAAGATATAGTTTTTTGCGGTTTGTGGGGGAAGGGGTGGGTGTGGGGGGGGGGGGAGATCTTGACACTTTGTCTTACTATGGTATATATCAACATGTATACCAAGTTTGGTTGCTCTAGCTTCGAAACTGTGGAAAAAACCTGCGTTCATACAGACGGACTGACAGACGGACGGACGGACATTTCACAAACCCAATATACTTTTTTTTTCCATTTTGGAAAACAGAGTATAAAAAAAAGCTTTGATTTTTGATACACATATATGTTTAATCAATGTTGATCAGCTGTGTAAATTTCATCACGATCGGATAAATATTACCAAAGTTATAGAAGAATCTATAACTCCCGTCTAAGCAGGCAGAAACAACAGTTTGACATGCACTGTGCAAGTTGAGTACGCTGCTTGCTTGTGTTGCCGCTGAACTGCTTGAAATGCAAGTTGGGAGCAGGGAGTGTCGTAGTCGGGCACACTCGAGTAGAGTATTCTTACTTGTTATTAATGACCTTCCCTTCATCATATCACACTCTCATATACTGATGAATGCTGATGATGTGAAGTTATACTTAACGTATAAAGACTTGTCCTATTGTTTCTTACTACAGGCCGATCTTGATTTTTTTTTCTCTTGGTGTGAAGTTAATTTGCTTTAGCTGAACAGCTCTAAGTGTAAGATAATGTCATTTTATCGAAGCTTGCGTCAGTTTAATATTTACACGCTGGACAGGGTGCCGCTTGAAACTGAAGTGAAAGATTTAGGTTTACTTCTTGACCATAAGTTAAAATTTGATTATCATATTAAAGTGACAGTTAATAAGGCTATTCAAGTTCTTGGGCTTATAAAACGGTGGGCAAAAGAATTTGATGATCCTTATACAGCTAAAATACCTTATACCGCTCTTGTTTGTCCAATTCTAGAATATGTGTCTTGTGCTTGGGCTCCTCAATACTCGATTCACCGGGGTTTTAACTGGGTTTCAGGCATTGACCCACCTTCGTAAGCTAGTAGACTTCTATTGATTAACCTCCCCTCTTTAACAATCCGTCGTATTATGCTTGGTGTAATGTTTGTAGTTAAATTACTAAATGGTGAAATCGAATCCTCTATGTTCATGAGCCAACTAAATTTTTCAGTTCCTTCTTGACCTACACATAACTTTGTTCCACTTAATCTTACTCGTTGTACTACTAGCTGTGCCTGGCATGAACCTTTTCGAGTACTGGGTGTTGATTATAACAGACCTTTTCATGTTTTCAATTTTGAATCCTCTCTTCTTATTATTAAAAACTCTTTTGAAACTTTTTAAGCTCATAGTTAACAATTCTTGCCAACTAGTTATTACTAAATTTTTTGCTTTTTTTATTTTTGGTCTGATTGGGTTTTGCTGTGTTTTCCCAATCAATTTTTTGACCTATTTTTACTATATACATCTCCAGCTAATTTAAATTTTAATTTAAAGTCTAAATTTAATTTTGATTTCTTATATTTAAAATTTGTAAATTCTTTATAATCGAATTAAATTGTGCTGCCTGTTTTTAATTTGACAATAAATATAATAGAAGAAATAAAATAAAATAAATAAAGTAACTAAGCCTTTAAATAATGAACAAGGGAACAATGTGCGATATTTTTACGCAGTCGACCAATGAGTTTCTCAATTGCAAATTGATAATCTTCAAATTCTTGTTCACCTTGCCGACGCGAATTAATCATTTCCCATATGTTGAGGAGTAGTTTAATTATTAGTTTTAAACAAAATACAATAATCAGAAACAAGAAACTAAGGCATTTCTAGGTACTAAATATACAACCCTCGCAGAAAGGGACCGAATGGTCGTCAGTTGCTAACATTGGAAAGGCCACTTGAAAGGGATGCTATTTGTAGACAAGCATCAAATGATCCTGCTACTTTCCTGCAGATGCACTATGGGGAATTTGACCAGTTTTGTGGCCAAAATTAATAGCTCAAATATTAAAAGTATAATTTGGGTCTATGATACACAATATTTCGGACAACACATTTTAATTTTACAACACATAATACAAACCACACTGATGAGCTTCCATCAAAAAAGTATTTTAAAAGCCTCCTTCCTCAAAACTTCGTAACAAAAATGAAAGTTTCGGGATCGCTTGTTTTTCGTTTGGAACAGCTGTTTTCTTAACAGTAGATGAAAATGTTAAGATTTCTGGTATGAAACATAACAGTTTGTCGTTATGTTAAAACATTCAAAATATAAAATCATGCAATTTCAAACTTTTTAAGAAATGAGTTTTGGACACAGAAACTGGTTAAATTCCCAATGGAAAAGGCAGACCTGCAAAGGTTTATTAAGGCCCATGTCACACAGGCAGTAAAAGACCAATAAAATGTGCGCTAGACAAGTATGACTAGCGCAACCAATGTGTCTCTATCTTGACCTAAGTGTAACCGAAAAATACATAGGCCACGGTATATAAACAGTGGTCTGTTCAAATAAAAAATCAGTTTAGAACCGAACTCCACCAGTGGTAATTCCATCTTGTACTCATCTCCGACAGTCTAACTGGTTAAAGTGTCACGTTACGACGAATAAACCGAACTCAGTTTATGTGCTGTAATTCAACCAATCAACAAATCAAATAATCCCTTTTGGATAGACACCATAAATCTATATCATCGTCTACATCTTCAATCTCTTTACGGAATTCCTCACAAATGGTTTCCCAGTTAAAACGAGGGTTCGCACGATGAAATCTCCAAAACCATTCATTGGCCTTACCAGAAAAAAATAAGGTTTAAATGGTCGCACAGAAGTTGATACCTCCCATTTAAACTTTGTTCGGTCAGAGAGCGAACTCTATAAAGAAATCCCGTGCCTGCATTCCCTCTCTGCTACCATCAAACTTTATCCGCCAACTCTGAATAATAGCAGATACTTTTCCTGTTGGAACAGAAGAAGAAGGCCTAGATATATTTGGAACATTTTCGGTAACGTAATTGGGACGCGTTGAGGCCAAATGAGATTAAACACTTGTGGGTCTGAGAGTGGTACTCTGACTCAGGGGTCGTGAGCTAGGTTCAATGTGCAATAATTGTAAGTTTGCTAACTTTGCAGATATTGATTTATCTATAGTCTCTGCCATCATCGCTTGTACATTTTGCAACATTCGATCATGGCTGGATTGTATCGCAGTCTGAACTAAGCTACGTGAACTTGATCAGTTGCAACTTGGCCACGATGCAGAGAACGGTTATGTTGCGAGCTTGTCTGATTGCGATTCATAGCTCTGGATTGCATGCCTCTTTTTGGAGTTGCTCCACGGCCTCGTGACTGTAAGCTTTAATTAATAAAGGGCGCCCTAGGTGGAGAATGGTTGTCACTATTCGCAGTGGCATCATGTATTTCTACCTCCAAGATATTACTTTGGTAGGTTAGTTTTTTTGTTGTTCTACAATGCAACGATTGTGAAACTTGTCTCATTTAAGGTTTCGTGACACAAGCCACAGAATGGATCGTTATCTTGCTTTAGCTCTAGATTATTATAAATCTGGGAACATTTTTGGTGAAATAGCCAAGCAACTAAATCTGGCTAAGTTGTCCGTTCAAGGAATTGTAACAAATATTAGGAAAACGGCAATATTGAAAGTAATATAGCGAATAGAGGCCGAACATCGGCAATAGCAGCTCGTGATAAAAGAGCCCTGGCCACAATTGTGAAATCTGATCATCGCCAAAGTTAAAGAAATTTAGCATCCAAATGGTCTGACAAAATCGGAAAAATTGTTAAGCGTTAGTGGACTCGCCTGCAGTTGCGAGATATTGGATATAATTTGTATAAAGTATGTATAGTGATTATCTATGTTACATACTCAGTATCTTAAATTACTCTTGGGAAAAGGAAAAATCATTGCTTACGCTTCGCCAAAAGAAAAAGCGTTTGCAATGGTTTCGGGAACGGATGTCTTGGACTCAAAGGCAATGGAACACCATCACATTTAGCGAAGAGGCAAAATTTGAAATGAGTGTCGGTGAGGCGCGAAGGAGAGTTATCCGTAACAAAAATAAAGCGTACCATTAAGACTGGCTTAAAAGGACAGTTAAATTTGAAGGTGATGTGGGACTCTATTTCAACAGAACAAAGCCAGAATTTATTAAAATCTATGCCAAAGCGCTTTAAGTGTATTGTAGAGGCCAAAGGCGATGTTATCCAATATTAATATTAAAAAAAAATTACATTTATATTCAAATAGTAAATAAATATCAGTTTATTACATCAATCACAGAAATTAATTTTGTTCTTCTTGTTGTCGAAGTACAACAACAATGTTTTTTTTTCTAAAATTAAGAGAATAAAATGATCTGTCACAAAAAAGTAAGTTTGTATGTGTTATCTACATTAGTATGGTAAAAATCGTCTGTTAAATATTGAATACAGCTAAAAAAAAGCTTGCCGTACGAATTAATAGTGGTCGGGGCTCGTACAATTAAAAGGAAATAATAATGTCATTTGGTTCAATATTTTTACCAATATTGAAAGACAATAGAACCACCTTCATGTTGATATATATATATATATTTACTACGTTGTGGGTATTGGCCAAGATATTAGCTCCTCAATGTAGTATATATATTTTTATACTCTTTTTTTAATTTTTTTTGAAAACAAAAAGAAAAAAGAGTATATTGGGTTTATGAAATGTCCGTCCGTCTGTCCGTACGAACGCAGGTTTTTTCCATAATTTTGAAGCTAGAGCAACCAAACTTGCTATGCATGTTGGTATATACTATAGGCAGACAAAGTGTCAAGATTTCCTCCCCACCCCTTTCCCCACAAACCGCAAAAACCTATATCTCCCACAATTGTATAGCTAGAGCAACCAAATTTAACACAAAGGCTTCTTATCACACCCTTGACTGATCTGACCAAACAAATTTTTGCCACGTCCACCCCCGCCCCCAAAATGAGAAAGTCTGTATCTCCCCCACCCCTTTAGCTAGAATCACCAAATTTTGCAGGTTGAATTCTATTGTCCTATTCAATAGATTGGATTTAAATAATTTTGGGACGCCCAGCCCCGCCCTTGCAATCGAGGAATGTTTGGTTCTCCCAAACCTGTAGAACGGGCCCAACCAAACTTAAATTGATGCCGAAAACTTGAAAGATTTGAGCAAAAATACGACCACGACCACTTTTGACTCAGCAAAGAGGCGCAAAAAAGAGTATATCGCAGTCGGGTCCATCCGACTGCAACGTTCTCACTTGTTTTTTTTTTTACCTTTTTTCCAACTTTAACCATTTTTCATTCACGAACTCTCTACTGGGCCATTTTTTGTTTACATTTTTTTTACTTCAACAATATTGGTTGAAAATTACCGCAGCTATAATTCAAATTGTGTCTAAGAAAATCAAATATAGTGTTTTTTTATAACATAATTAGGCCTGTTCTACAATTCGATTCGTTTTGATAAGTAAAAAAGTTTCCCTTCCGAATCGTTGTTGAGTTGGTGTTCGTAATTTTGACTGAGTTCGAACCAATATTTTGCTGAAATGCAACATATATATTTAAGTGTATTTTTCCAATTACTTTTTCTTCCGACGACTCAAAAACAAAACTTTTAATTTTTCATCATTTACAAATGTTTGCTTGACCTTTTAAGCTTTAACGACAAGTCGTCAGTCTCACATTTTAGTGACCATTAGTAGTTTGCAAGCATTTTTATATTACTTTTCCATTAAGTCGCTTTTCTATTTCTAATATTTCTTGGTGAAAGCACTCGGCTTGCTTGTCACTCAATTCACCGAGATTTAAAAAAAATATATATATATATAAATGAGCATGCAGAATATGCCCTTAATAGACATTCTGCATCCCATTTCGTCATATACTTTCAAGAACTCCTGTACCACGTCAACATATGTATATCACGCTTTTTATACACTTTTTTAATTTTTTTGAAAAAAAGAAAAACGTGTATATAAGGTTTGTGAAATGTCCGTATGTCCGTATGAAAGCAGGTTTTTTCCACAGTTTTGAGGCTAGAGCAACCAGGGTATACATGTTGGTATATACCATAGGCAGACAAAGTGTCAAGAACCTGTAGAAAGGGCCCAACCAAACTTAAATTGATGGCAAAACTTGAAAGATTTGAGAAAAAATACAATTGCCACGCCCACGTCTGACTCCGCAAAGAGGCTAAAAAAGAGTATATTGCAGTGGGGTGCATCTGACTGCAACGTTCTTACTTGTTTCTATTTGATTCAGTTTGGCGCAAAGCTCATCATCTTACATAATTTTTCTAATTTGAGGTCCAACAGAAATACCTTCAAGTCATGAAACCACAAAAGTGCATGTGAGCATTAGGTTTGTCAAAATTTACTAGTTTTCTGGTACCTTCTTTGATTTTGCCATCACTTAGTTTAGAGAAAACAGATTTTAATTGTAAAAAAGCCTCACTGTCTCTATCCAGTGGCTTTACAACTTGTTTCAAATAACCAAGTTTTAGGTGCAATGGCGGCAAAACTATCTTGTCAGTGCACATCAGTGGAATGTTAATTACACATCTTTCTCCTATTTTAACAACTTGTCTGGGAGGCCATTTATTGCATTTGTAATGGTCTTTGCAACGACTGTCTCATTCACAAATATAACATGGATATTTGTGTAACCTCCTTGCATTCCAAAAAGAATTGTGAGTACTTTGAGATCAGCGACAATATGCCATTGGTGTTTCTTGTAATTTATTAAACACAGTATCTTCTCCAAGGTAATATAAGTTTCCTTCATATTTGTAGCATATGTATGCTAAGGGAACTGAAGGCAATTGATTTTTGTTGTGAAATACAACTGCTTTTAGACCTAGAACTTGTATTTGCAAAATCTGAGTTATTCAACTTTGTTTTTTAAATAACTTACTTTTACATGAACCAACCAAAAACAAACGCCAATCGCTTGAGAGGTGCATTTGGTTCAGACCAACACACACTTCATCGACATCTGCACAATACAAAAGATTGTTGTCGACATCGTCCACTTTTATCTGTTCAAGTGATAGGTTCATATCCCGTCCGAAAGTAACTTTGAAGGCGCTTTCCACAATATTCCATTGCTTTTATCTGGATGCTAATATCCCTGTCTGCCCCCATGAGAGACCCAAATCTTGCACAATATCGTGGGAATACTGGTTGGAAATAAAGTGACGTTCAGTCGAAGATGCACCTTTTTGAAAGAAATTGTGCGTTATCATCGGTGCCGCCGAAGTTTTCAAAACTCGATTTCGCAAATTTTCATTTCATCACATTTCTGGCTTTTCTTGATCAGGTTGCTATTGAATTGTGAAAGGTTTTGTCACAGCAAGCACATTTGCGTATTGTATCTTATCACGAGTTGCATATTGATGCCCAGCAACTTTTGTTTGGCAAAAGTAACAGTCCTCTGGCTTACGAACAATTTGGAGATACCAAATCATCGGGCTCGAAAAGGGTAAGCGCCTATTTGCTTTCCCAGATCTTTTCGTTCTTTAATGCTTTAATTAAATCACTTAAAACTGATGAAAGACTAGATGTCAGAATTTTTTGGTAAAAAGTGCAAAAATAAAGCACTTACTAAAAATCAAATTTAAATTTAGAAAATACTAGATTTGATTCTCTTAGACACAATTTTCAACCAAAATTGTTGAAACAAAAAAAATTTAAGCAAAAATTGAATGCGGCTTGAAAAACCAAAAAACAAAAAGAAAAGGCTAAGTGGAGAATTCGTGAATGAAAAATGTTTTAAGTTAAAAAAAATAACAAAAAAATATAAATACTCGATTGAGGAGCTAATATCTTGGCCAATACCAACAATGTAGTAAATAAATATATATCATTATAAAGGCGGTTCTATTGTCTTTCAATATTGGTAAAATTTGTATAATTGGTTGTAGCCCACCAAGAGTTGTTGGGCGTTTAATGAAAATAGTGCCTTAAAAAAGTTTTTAGCAGGGACCGTAACGGTTATAGCTTTTATCATAAAAATCAATATTTAATAGTTAATTTTAACCTTTTATATTAAAAATCAATAAGTAACAGTTATTTTGGATTTTTAAATAATTCCTAATAAGATAACAGTTATTTATTATTTTTTATTAAAAGAGTTAAGAAATAACTATTAAAAATTGATTTTATTTTTTCAATCTATAAATAACTATTTATTTCTGATTTTTATAATAAAAATCAAAAATAACAGTTTTCTTATGATTTTTTATTATATAAATCAGAAATAAAAATCAAACAAGTAAGAACGTTGCAGTCGGGCTCACCTGACTGCGATATACTCTGTTTTCTGTACGTAAAAATTTTTTTCTCCAATCTATCGAAGAGTTCAAATGGAGTCATACTGCAAAATTTGGGGTTTCTAGCTATAAGGGTGTAGGAGATACAGGTTTAGCTCATTTGCGGGGGTGGTAGTGGGCGTGGCATATTTTTTTTTGGCAGGTCGGTCAAGGGTGTGGTCACTAGTCTTTTGTCAAATTTGGTTACTCTAGCTGTAAAACTGTGGAAGATATAGGTTTTTGCGGTTTGTGGGGGAAGGGGTGGGGGTGGGGGGGAGATCTTGACACTTTGTCTGCCTATGGTATATACCAACATGTATACCAAGTTTGGTTGCTCTAGCTTCAAAATTGTGGAAAAAACCTGCGTTCATACAGACAGACGGACAGACAGACGGACAGACGGACATTTCACAAACCCAATATACTCTTTTTTTCCATTTTGGAAAACAGAGTATAAAAATAACTGTTATGAAAAAGTATTTAAATGTAAATCTGTCATTGACTTCTATTTAAAAAGCAAAAATATAAAAATCAGTCAATGATGATTTCGTTTTTGAAAATAAAAGTCTTTGTTGCATATCTCAATGATCTTAATAGATAGAAGCACCAAATTTAATAAACATCATCTAAACACGCATACAAATCTTTTAACATAAGACACGCCCCCTCCGCCCTTTATTTTTTTATATAAAAAAATTATTTTTGCTTGCAAGCATGTTAACTTTTTATTTCTTACTGGGTCGTGCAAGCTATACAAAATTGATAAATATTTTTTGTTTATTATTATTATTATGCATCTTTATGTGGTTATATACAAGTTATAATTCACTAGTACCCTATGGTACAGGGTATAAATATAACCAGAAAAGTATTAATCATAGATAATTGTTATTTAAATATTTTTATACTAAAAATTAAAAAATAACCGTTAAAAATTATTTTTATAATAAAAATTGAAAAATATAGGTTTATTGCAGAATCATAGACGGGAAGTAAATACAAGTCATTTGGTGTTTTCAAAAGTATCCTTACATGTCTCCTTATATATGCTTTTTTTGGCTAAAAATTTTACGATAACAGTTATTTTCGGTCCTGGTTTTTAGGCCTTTGAAAGTGTATTAAGAATTTCAAGTATGAAGAAGTTTAAGGTGGTCTACCATTTATCCATTTTTGTCATTTTGAAGCATTGTGTAATTTTCCGGGTTCTATTGTTGATTTGCATTTGTATTGAAAATGTATGTTGGTCAGACTAACAGAGTATCTCCGCATTCCGTATTCCATCCATTCACAAATCCTCAGATACAGTGCAAATTTTTGCTTTTGGTATAATAAAACTAGACGAACGTTTATCAAGAGAACAGACTCACTTTGGTCGATCAATGCGAATTACCAAAATGCAATCACATTTCCAAAAGATGAAATTCTGAGCTCTTCAACACCTCGCTGTCGAATTATTGAATTTAAGAAAAAAAAATAAAATTTGAAAACTAATAAGATAATTACTGTTGCTCAAGCATTTGTTATGCGAAGCTCATCATAACATTATTAGAATAGAAGGATCCATTGCCACTTCTATACATTTTTGTCACAATGTGTCTAGGTCCCAGCAGTTGGGCGCCATTGTGTAGCGTGCGGCGTACCTCTCTATTTTCTTGTGCACTCCATGACGGACTGGGAGCGTGCACTTCTTGCTGTGCTCCACTCAGCTCGACGGATGGGGTGGTATTCTTCCTCCTCCTACCATGGCAGACACACTACTACAAATTTTAAGTGCACATAGGAAACCATAGAATTAAGCTAAATGTCACAATAATCCCGAAAATCGCCGGGATAAGGCAATTGATCAACATAGTAAATATAAATCACCACGGACTAACAGACTTAACAGACGGACTTGTGTATGCATTAAATGGGCTGTAGGGTATTAAGCTGTTATGCATACCCTATTCAATACCCACCCTGCCTGGCAGCTACCCTTTAATTCATGGGTTGCCCCTATAGCAACTTACAGTTGCTGTTTAAGTTTGACTTGGCTTGAAGATCGGCGAAGGACGGAAATTTAGCCGTTTCGTTTTATGCTGGAAGTGCGCACTAAGATCGGATTTTGGAAAATTCGGTCGGGCAATGTCGAAAATTCGCGGAAAACCGTTGTATGAAACTTTTTTGTTTATAATCCACTCAGCTTTAAAATTATTTTTAAAAATTTATAGAATAAATTCATTACTAACTGCAATTCAATTTTTCGGAAAATTTGTCTGAAAATGGGTGGAAAACAGGCTTTTAACTTAATGAAAGTTGCAGAAAGACAGGAGAATCTACTAGAACCTTCTGGAACCTTCTAGAACGCATACATATGTATGTGTAGAAGTGTGTGTAAAAATGCAATTTCAACAGCACACTAACACTGCACACGTGCACGACCAAACAAGCCGCTGCTGTTTTGCTGTTACAGTGACAGGTGCGACTGTGACAAAGAAATACCAGTGACAAATATCGGTGACACTGATTTATGTAATATACGTTATATTTAAATTTTAAAATAATAAAATTCAATGGCAATTGAACATTTTTTACCATTTTGGAATTAGAACTCCTCAATATTGTAACATAAAGCAACATTCCATTATTTTTAAATTTTGCTGGCACTTTTTTTATATTGGGCATCTCTTTGCAGTCAAATTCATGAATTTTGAGGTACTGTATAAAATTCTCTATGTAAAAACGTAGTAAATAAGGTATATTTGGTATAACAAACTTAGGTCCATGTTTTTAATTGTTAACATAGAGAACAAAAAATCTAGAAATAGTTTTTGTTTGTGCTTAAAAATAATAGCATCTCAGTCTTGCGATCACTCAAACGCATGCGGCGTTCGGAAAGCAAGCATTTGAAAATAGCCTCTCGCAAGGCACTAAAGATCCTAGGCTCAACAACTTCTCCCGTGACAGGTCCTTCAATTTAGGGAATTGATACGAATTTTCCTTTCACCATATTAGCGGGTCCTCACTGTTACCAGTGTAGTCCTCCTCCAAGTAACGGTCAATTTCTATTATTGCCTTGGAAAGAGGTGTTCCTTTGGGCTTAGCTGGCTTTTTCACCGTGCTAAACAGGCATAGATTTATTTCCTCAAGCCGTGGTGGTGGCGCACTTTCCTCTTCTATCACTCTTGGCGTTGAGTTATCCATTAAATTAGCGAGGTGCTGTTTGGTTGCTTCTACCGTAATGGACTGGTTAAAATATAAATTCTAAAATCGTGGGTCCAAAAATGTTGCAGCCACTAGTGTATTGCTGTATTTCAACGCATCCAAGCCTCCCGCTCATCCCAAGTTTCAGAATTTCAATTGCCTTTTAATGTAAGAAGTGCATAGTGCATTCGTACTTACATTTAATATGGTTTTAGGGAACTCAAAAATAGTTAGTTTTTCCAAAACAGTATTGAGTTCATTTACAATTGGTATAACCATCGAGCCTGAACAATACTTTTGACCACTTATGCGGTTAGTTGCGTCTTCGAAGGGTTATTAGATCACTTATTAATGCTCCACTCGTCAGGGGAGAGAGAAGATATGCCACATAAGCCCAATGTGCTTTTGACAGCATCCTCTACCTGTTAAATGTATTTAATCGTGTAAGAAAATGCTTGTATTGACAGGTTTATATTGATATTTAACTTTCTTCTTTAAAGCGTTTCAACATATAAAATGCTGAGTTTCAACGTGTCTCCACACACTGCAGTAAGCGAAGCGGCTCCTTGCCATCTTTTGTTGTTAGCCGTGTAATTTCTTTTAAATCGACCGACTATTCTCTTAACTTTATCAATGAGAAAGTCAATGGTCTTTTCTTTTTTAAAAACGTCTTTGACAATTAGATTCAAAGTTTGAGCAAATCACCCGAAATGCCTCCATTTAATGCAGATATTTTGCCTCTGTTATTTTGTCACTGTTATTTTGTCACCGATATTTTGGAACCGATAATTTGCCACTGTTATTTTGTCACTGTTATTTTTGATATTTTGTCAATGTTATTTCTGCTACTTTGAAATAACAGTGAAAAATATCTGTGACTCAATATATCGCCCAATTCTATCCAATACGATATTTTATTTCATCAAGAATGTTTTATTTTATTTTATAATGCTTGCAAAATAAATAAGGTGTACACAAGCTAATGTGCAAATTAGATGTACAGTGGGGAGCAAAAGTGAGTTCATGTTTGCATGAAGCTCATTTTGGTGCGAATAAAACATAAAATAGTAAAGCAAATACAATACGAAAGCAATAGGATGATAATTAACTATAAATTTAGATCAGTTTTCTAATAAGAAAATTGAAATGCCAAAGGTGCATAAATGAGTACATGCGAGTTGTTTTTGTTTTTAAAATTTATCTTTTTCCATGTTATTCAAACTGTATTATTATTTTTGGCTAATTTGCAGAGTATTAAATGTACAATAAGTAAAACAGAAAAATTATTGTATTTGCTTTACTATTTTCGGTTCGCACCGAAATGCGATTCATGCAAACATGTACTCACTTTTGCTCCCCACTGTAGTCTGATTGGTATAACGGGCAGTATTGCAAAATGCTAAGATGCCACATCTTCACATTTTGACAATGGCAACGCTAAGAAAATGCAACTGCAAAAAGGCAACGCTGGGCAGGAATACGTATGCACATACGTGCATACATATTTATATGCCAGCCATTGGCATATGCGTTTATGTAGATATGTATATAAACCAATATGCATACATACATAATCATACACATTTATATGTATTTACATATGTTTATACACGCAATTTTGCACATTGAGTGTATATGTATATGTATCTGCATACTACATACATAGTTACTTAAATTTATACTTTGCGCTCGCTCGCACACCTTCGTTGATGTACTTAACAGAAAGCGCTCGCGCTCGCTTGCACACTTGCTCTTTCCACGCAGTACAAAGAATATTTTTGTTTTCTTTAATAACTTCTTTGCTTATGCACCGATTGTTTTGAAACTTGCAGTATAGAGAAACTACATGAAAATTAAGGTGATTGTCAAATTACAAGACTGTAGCTTTAAAATTGTGGCTGTTGGAGCTTTTTGCGATTTGAAGGGGTGCGGGGGTGCATCCGAAATTTGAAATAAACTTGATCTGCGTATGGTATACAGGAACCTACATGCCAAGTTTGGTGTCTCTAGCTCATATAGTCTCCGAGATCGACGCGTTCATACAGACAGACAGTCAGGCTGTTGATGCTGATCAAGATTATATATATAGTTTATATAGTCGGAAATGCTTCCTTCTACCTGTTCCACACATTTGCAGTACTTTATAGCTCCCTTTTCCCGTTTTTAATGGGTACAGCTAGTAAACACATAAAATTAATACTATCTTTATGTCTTTTAAAAAAGTTTTTATTTAAAAAATAAATATATATATTAATTGCGTAAAACTGGCGGGAAATTGTTGAAAAAGTACTCTTTTTATACTCTTTTTTTAATTTTTTTGAAAAAAAAGTGAAAAAAGTGTATATTGGTTATGTGAAGTGTCCGTCTGTCCATCTGTATGAAAGCAGTTTCTTTCTACAAGTGGCTGCTAGAAATTATGACCATTGTTAATTAATTAATTAAGCTAATAAAATTTAATTTACTTTTACATCCACATTGAAAATTTAGATTTGAATATATACAAATTTGTGAGTATCTCTATATATATAAAAGAGTTTGTCCTCACTGGCGATTGGCGATTGGCAATCAACGCAGGGCCCAAACCATAAGAGCTAGATGGCTGAAATTTTCACAGTAGCTTAGGCATGTATCGAAAGTAAGCACTAATCACGGATCTTGGAAAATTCGGTCGGGAAATGTGGAAAATTCGAGGAAAACCGTTGTATGCAACTTTTTTGTTTATCATCCGATCAGCTTCAAACTTAGTTTCAATGATCTATCTAAAAAATAATTTATGACTGCATACCAATTTTCCGGAAAATTCACCCCCCTGGATAGAAAATGAGTAGTCAAGGTTGTATGGGCGAAAGTTGAGTTCTTATGCGATTTGCTTCAAACTCATTTTCAAAGATCTATACGAAAATTCATTAAAAACTGCATACCAATTTTCCGGAAAATTTACCCCCCTGGGTGGAAAGTGTGTGGTAAATAGGGCAAAAGTTGAGTTTTCATGCGATTTGCTTCAAACTCATTTTCAAAGATCTACATGAAAATTCATTAAAAACTGCATACCAATTTTACGGAAAAATTCGCACTCCCGGGTGGAAAGTGGGTGGTAAAAAAGCCAAAGTTGAGTTTTTATAAGATTTGCTTCAAACTCATTTTCAAAGATCTTCATGAAAATTCATTTAAAACTGCATACCAATTTTCCACAAAATTCACCTTCTGGGTGGAAAGTGGGTGGTAAATAGGGCGAAAGTTGAGTTTTCATGCGATTTGCTTCAAACTCATTTTCAAAGATCTATATAAAAATTCATTTAAAACTGCATACCACTTTAACGGAAAAATTCACATTCCCGGGTGGAAAGTGGGTGGTAAAAAAGCCAAAGTTGAGTTTTTATGCGATTTGCCACAAACTCATTCTCAAAAATCAATCTAATAATTCATTTAAGACTGCAAACCAATGTTCAGAAAAATTCACATTCCCGGGTGGAAAGTGGGTGGTAAATAGGGCGAAAGTTAAGTTTTCATGCGATTTGCTTCAAACTCATTTTCAAAGATCAATATGAAAATTCATTTAAAACTGCATACCAATTTTCCGGAAAATTCACCCCCCTGGGTGGAAAGTGGGTGGTAAATAGGGCGAAAGTTAAGTTTTCATGCGATTTGCTTCAAACTCATTTTCAAAGATCTATATAAAAATTCATTTAAAACTGCATACCAATTTTACGGAAAAATTCGCACTCCCGGGTGGAAAGTGGGTGGTAAAAAAGCCAAAGTTGAGTTTTTATGCGATTTGCCACAAACTCATTCTCAAAAATCAATCTAATAATTCATTTAAGACTGCAAACCAATGTTCAGAAAAATTCACATTCCCGGGTGGAAAGTGGGTGGTAAATAGGGCGAAAGTTAAGTTTTCATGCGATTTGCTTCAAACTCATTTTCAAAGATCAATATGAAAATTCATTTAAAACTGCATACCAATTTTCCGGAAAATTCACCCCCCTGGGTGGAAAGTGTGTGGTAAATAGGGCAAAAGTTGAGTTTTCATGCGATTTGCTTCAAACTCATTTTCAAAGATCTACATGAAAATTCATTAAAAACTGCATACCAATTTTACGGAAAAATTCGCACTCCCGGGTGGAAAGTGGGTGGTAAAAAAGCCAAAGTTGAGTTTTTATAAGATTTGCTTCAAACTCATTTTCAAAGATCTTCATGAAAATTCATTTAAAACTGCATACCAATTTTCCACAAAATTCACCTTCTGGGTGGAAAGTGGGTGGTAAATAGGGCGAAAGTTGAGTTTTCATGCGATTTGCTTCAAACTCATTTTCAAAGATCTATATAAAAATTCATTTAAAACTGCATACCACTTTAACGGAAAAATTCACATTCCCGGGTGGAAAGTGGGTGGTAAAAAAGCCAAAGTTGAGTTTTTATGCGATTTGCCACAAACTCATTCTCAAAAATCAATCTAATAATTCATTTAAGACTGCAAACCAATGTTCAGAAAAATTCACATTCCCGGGTGGAAAGTGGGTGGTAAATAGGGCGAAAGTTAAGTTTTCATGCGATTTGCTTCAAACTCATTTTCAAAGATCAATATGAAAATTCATTTAAAACTGCATACCAATTTTCCGGAAAATTCACCCCCCTGGGTGGAAAGTGGGTGGTAAATAGGGCGAAAGTTAAGTTTTCATGCGATTTGCTTCAAACTCATTTTCAAAGATCTATATAAAAATTCATTTAAAACTGCATACCAATTTTCCGGAAAATTCACATTCCCGGGTGGAAAGTGGGTGGTGACAAGGCCATAGCTGAGTTTTTATGCGATTTGCTACAAACTCATTCTCAAAAATCAATATGAAAATTCATTTAAGACTGCAAACCAATTTTCCGGAAAATTCACATTCCCGGGTGGAAAGTGGGTGGTAAATAGGGCGAAAGTTGAGTTCATTTGCGATTTGCTTCAAACTCATTTTCAAGGATCAATATGAAAATTCATTAAAAACTGCATACGAATTTTCCGGAAAATTCACATTCCCGGGTGGAAAGTGGGTGGTGACAAGGCTATAGTTGAGTTTTTATGCGATTTGCTACAAACTCATTCTCAAAAATAAATATGATAATTCATTTAAGACTGCAAACCAATTTTCCGGAAAATTCACATTCCCGGGTGGAAAGTGGGTGGTAAAAAGGCCAAAGTTGAGTTCTTATGCGATTTGCTTCAAACTCATTTTCAAAGATCAATATGAAAATTCATTAAAAACTGCATTCGAATTTTCCGGAAAATTCACATTCCCGGGTGGAAAGTGGGTGGTAAATAGGGCGAAAGTTGAGTTCATTTGCGATTTGCTTCAAACTCATTTTCAAAGATCTATATGAAAATTTATTTAAAACTGCATACCAATTTTCCGGAAAATTCACCTTCTGGGTGGAAAGTGGGTGGTAAATAAGGCGAAAG
Organism: Hirtodrosophila cameraria; assembly: GCA_949708635.1. NCBI lineage: Eukaryota > Metazoa > Arthropoda > Insecta > Diptera > Drosophilidae > Hirtodrosophila > Hirtodrosophila cameraria. The sequence continues at coordinate 33,566,896 of OX453089.1, forward strand.
TTGAGTTTTCATGCGATTTGCTTCAAACTCATTTTCAAAGATCTATATAAAAATTCATTTAAAACTGCATACCAATTTTACGGAAAAATTCACACTCCCGGGTGGAAATGGGTGGTGACAAGGCCATTGCTGAGTTTTTATGCGATTTGCTACAAACTCATTCTCAAAGATCAATATGAAAATTCATTGAAAACTGCATACCAATTTTCCGGAAAATTCACATTCCCGGGTGGAAAGTGGGTGGTAAAAACGCCAAAATTGAGTTCTTATGCGATTTGCTCCAAACTCATTTTCAAAGATCTTCATGAAAATTCATTTAAAACTGCATACCAATTTTCCGGAAAATTCACCTTCTGGGTGGAAAGTGGGTGGTAAATAGGGCGAAAGTTGAGTTTTCATGCGATTTGCTTCAAACTCATTTTCAAAGATCTATATAAAAATTCATTTAAAACTGCATACCAATTTTCCGGAAAATTCACCTTCTGGGTGGAAAGTGGGTGGTAAATAGGGCGAAAGTTGAGTTTTTATAAGATTTGCTTCAAACTCATTTTCAAAGATCCATATGAAAATTCTTTAAAAACTGCATGCGAGTTTTCCGGAAAATTCACATTCCCGGGTGGAAAGTGGGTGGTGACAAGGCCTTAGCTGAGTTTTTATGCGATTTGCTACAAACTCATTCTCAAAAATCAATATGATAATTCATTTAAGACTGCAAACCAATTTTCCGGAAAATTCACATTCCCGGGTGGAAAGTGGGTGGTAAATAGGGCGAAAGTTGAGTTCATTTGCGATTTATTCCTTACTCATTTGCAAAGATCAATGTGAAAATTCATTAAAAACTGCATACCAATTTTCCGGAAAATTAACATTCCCTGGTGGAAAGTGGGTGGTAAAAAGGCGAAAGTTGAGTTCATTTGCAATTTATTCATAACTCATTTGCAAAGTTCAATATGAAAATTCATTAAAAACTGCATACCATTTACATTCCCGGGTGGAAAGTAGGTAAAAAGTAGGTTAAAACTGCAACTGGAAAATGTACCCTGTTGGGTAGAAAACTGTTGGTTAAGGTTGAAGGAAGTTACATTTTTGTGCGAATATGATTTTATACGGGGCGTAGCACCGCACGCCGGGAAATGCTAGTAAAACATATGCGAACTCATAAAAAAAAATTAACTTTAAATATGTCCTTCGGGCATTAAATGAAATGCGTGCGTGCCTGCGTGCCACAAATGCAAGCAAAACCAAGTCTAAGAAATATATATATCTATATATATAAAAGAGTTTGTCCTCACTGGCGATTGGTGATTGGCGATTGGCAATCAACGCAGGGCCCAAACCATTAGAGCTAGATGGCTGAAATTTTCACAGTAGCTTAGGCATGTACCGAAAGTCAGCACTAAGAGCGGATTTTGGAAAATTCGGTCGGGAAATATGGAAAATTCGCGGAAAACCGTTGCATGCAACTTTTTTGTTTATCATCCGACCAGCTTCAAACTTAGTTTCAATCATCTATATAAAAAATAATTTATGACTGCATACCAATTTTCCGAAAAATTCACCCCCTGGGTGGAAAGTGGGTGGTAAATAGGGCGGAAGTTGAGTTTTCATGCGATTTGCTTCAACCTCATTTTCAAAGATCAATATGAAAATTCATTAAAAACTGCATACCAATTTTCCGGAAAATTCACATTCCCGGGTGGAAAGTGGGTGGTAAAAAGGCCAAAATTGAGTTCTTATGCGATTTGCTTCAAACTCATTTTCAAAGATCTATATGAAAATTTATTTAAAACTGCATACCAATTTTCCGGAAAATTCACATTCCCGGGTGGAAAGTGGGTGGTAAAAGGCCAAAGTTGAGTTTTTATGCGATTTGCTTCAAACTCATTTTCAAAGATCAATATGAAAATTCATTGAAAACTGCATACCAATTTTCCGGAAAATTCACATTCCCGGGTGGAAAGTGGGTGGTAAAAAGGCCAAAATTGAGTTCTTATGCGATTTGCTTCAAACTCATTTTCAAAGATCTATATAAAAATTCATTTAAAACTGCATGCGAGTTTTCCGGAAAATTCACATTCCCGGGTGGAAAGTGGGTGGTGACAAGGCCTTAGCTGAGTTTTTATGCGATTTGCTACAAACTCATTCTCAAAAATCAATATGATAATTCATTTAAGACTGCAAACCAATTTTCCGGAAAATTCACATTCCCGGGTGGAAAGTGGGTGGTAAATAGGGCGAAAGTTGAGTTCATTTGCGATTTATTCCTTACTCATTTGCAAAGATCAATGTGAAAATTCATTAAAAACTGCATACCATTTACATTCCCGGGTGGAAAGTAGGTAAAAAGTAGGTTAAAACTGCAACTGGAAAATGTACCCTGTTGGGTAGAAAACTGTTGGTTAAGGTTGAAGGAAGTTACATTTTTGTGCGAATATGATTTTATACGGGGCGTAGCACCGCACGCCGGGAAATGCTAGTAAAACATATGCGAACTCATAAAAAAAAATTAACTTTAAATATGTCCTTCGGGCATTAAATGAAATGCGTGCGTGCCTGCGTGCCACAAATGCAAGCAAAACCAAGTCTAAGAAATATATATATCTATATATATAAAAGAGTTTGTCCTCACTGGCGATTGGTGATTGGCGATTGGCAATCAACGCAGGGCCCAAACCATAAGAGCTAGATGGCTGAAATTTTCACAGTAGCTTAGGCATGTACCGAAAGTCAGCACTAAGAGCGGATTTTGGAAAATTCGGTCGGGAAATATGGAAAATTCGCGGAAAACCGTTGCATGCCACTTTTTTGTTTATCATCCGATCAGCTTCAAACTTAGTTTCAATCATCTATATAAAAAATAATTTATGACTGCATACCAATTTTCCGAAAAATTCACATTCCCGGGTGGAAAGTGGGTGGTAAAAAGGCCAAAATTGAGTTCTTATGCGATTTGCTTCAAACTCATTTTCAAAGATCTATATGAAAATTTATTTAAAACTGCATACCAATTTTCCGGAAAATTCACATTCCCGGGTGGAAAGTGGGTGGTAAAAGGCCAAAGTTGAGTTTTTATGCGATTTGCTTCAAACTCATTTTCAAAGATCAATATGAAAATTCATTGAAAACTGCATACCAATTTTCCGGAAAATTCACATTCCCGGGTGGAAAGTGGGTGGTAAAAAGGCCAAAATTGAGTTCTTATGCGATTTGCTTCAAACTCATTTTCAAAGATCTATATGAAAATTTATTTAAAACTGCATACCTATTTTCCGGAAAATTCACCTTCTGGGTGGAAAGTGGGTGGTAAATAAGGCGGAAGTTGAGTTTTCATGCGATTTGCTTCAACCTCATTTTCAAAGATCAATATGAAAATTCATTAAAAACTGCATACCAATTTTCCGGAAAATTCACATTCCCGGGTGGAAAGTGGGTGGTAAAAAGGCCAAAATTGAGTTCTTATGCGATTTGCTTCAAACTCATTTTCAAAGATCTATATGAAAATTTATTTAAAACTGCATACCAATTTTCCGGAAAATTCACATTCCCGGGTGGAAAGTGGGTGGTAAAAGGCCAAAGTTGAGTTTTTATGCGATTTGCTTCAAACTCATTTTCAAAGATCTATATGAAAATTTATTTAAAACTGCATACCTATTTTCCGGAAAATTCACCTTCTGGGTGGAAAGTGGGTGGTAAATAAGGCGAAAGTTGAGTTTTCATGCGATTTGCTTCAAACTCATTTTCAAAGATCTATATAAAAATTCATTTAAAACTGCATACCAATTTTACGGAAAAATTCACACTCCCGGGTGGAAAGTGGGTGGTAAAAGCCCAAAGTTGAGTTCTTATGCGATTTGCTTCAAACTCATTTTCAAAGATCAATATGAAAATTCATTGAAAACTGCATACCAATTTTCCGGAAAATTCACATTCCCCGGTGGAAAGTGGGTGGTAAAAAGGCCAAAATTGAGTTCTTATGCGATGTGCTTCAAACTCATTTTCAAAGATCTTCATGAAAATTCATTTAAAACTGCATACCAATTTTCCGGAAAATTCACCCCCCTGGGTTGAAAGTGGGTGGTAAATAGGGCGAAAGTTAAGTTTTCATGCGATTTGCTTCAAACTCATTTTCAAAAATCTATATAAAAATTCATTTAAAACTGCATACCAATTTTCCGGAAAATTCACCTTCTGGGTGGAAAGTGGGTGGTAAATAGGGCGAAAGTTGAGTTTTTATAAGATTTGCTTCAAACTCATTTTCAAAAATCAATATGAAAATTCTTTAAAATTTGCATACGAATTTTCCGGAAAATTCACATTCCCGGGTGGAAAGTGGGTGGTAAATAGAGCGAAAGTTGAGTTCATTTGCGATTTGCTTCAAACTCATTTTCAAAGATCAATATGAAAATTCATTTAAAACTGCATACCAATTTTCCGGAAAATTCACCTTCTGGGTGGAAAGTGGGTGGTAAAAAGGCCAAAGTTGAGTTCATTTGCGATTTATTCCTAACTCATTTGCAAAGATCAATGTGAAAATTCATTAAAAACTGCATACCATTTACATTCCCGGGTGGAAAGTAGGTAAAAAGTAGGTTAAAACTGCAACTGGAAAATGTACCCTGTTGGGTAGAAAACTGTTGGTTAAGGTTGAAGGAAGTTACATTTTTGTGCGAATATGATTTTATACGGGGCGTAGCACCACACGACGGGAAATGCTAGTAAAACATATGCGAACTCATAAAAAAAAATTAACTTTAAATATGTCCTTCGGGCATTAAATGAAATGTGTGCGTGCCTGCGTGCCACAAATGCAAGCAAAACCAAGTCTAAGAAATATATATATCTATATATATAAAAGAGTTTGTCCTCACTGGCGATTGGTGATTGGCGATTGGCAATCAACGCAGGGCCCAAACCATTAGAGCTAGATGGCTGAAATTTTCACAGTAGCTTAGGCATGTACCGAAAGTCAGCACTAAGAGCGGATTTTGGAAAATTCGGTCGGGAAATGTGGAAAATTCGCGGAAAACCGTTGCATGCAACTTTTTTGTTTATCATCCGATCAGCTTCAAACTTAGTTTCAATGATCTATATAAAAAATAATTTATGACTGCATACCAATTTTCCGAAAAATTCACCCTCTGGGTGGAAAGTGGGTGGTAAAAGGCCAAAGTTGAGTTTTCATGCGATTTGCTTCAAACTCATTTTCAAAGATCAATATGAAAATTCATTAAAAACTGCTTACCAAGTTTCCGGAAAATTCGCATTCCCGGGTGGAAAGTGGGTGGTAAAAGGCCAAAGTTGAGTTTTTATGCGATTTGCTTCAAACTCATTTTCAAAGATCAATATGAAAATTCATTGAAAACTGCATACCAATTTTCCGGAAAATTCACATTCCCGGGTGGAAAGTGGGTGGTAAAAAGGCCAAAATTGAGTTCTTATGCGATTTGCTTCAAACTCATTTTCAAAGATCTATATGAAAATTCATTTAAAACTGCATACCAATTTTCCGGAAAATTCACCTTCTGGGTGGAAAGTGGGTGGTAAATAAGGCGAAAGTTGAGTTTTCATGCGATTTGCTTCAAACTCATTTTCAAAAATCTATATAAAAATTCATTTAAAACTGCATACCAATTTTCAGGAAAATTCACCTTCTGGGTGGAAAGTGGGTGGTAAATAGGGCGAAAGTTGAGTTTTTATAAGATTTGCTTCAAACTCATTTTCAAAAATCAATATGAAAATTCTTTAAAATTTGCATACGAATTTTCCGGAAAATTCACATTCCCGGGTGGAAAGTGGGTGGTGACAAGGCCATAGCTGAGTTTTTATGCGATTTGCTACAAACTCATTCTCAAAAATCAATATGATAATTCATTTAAGACTGCAAACCAATTTTCCGGAAAATTCACATTCCCGGGTGGAAAGTGGGTGGTAAATAGAGCGAAAGTTGAGTTCATTTGCGATTTGCTTCAAACTCATTTTCAAAGATCAATATGAAAATTCATTTAAAACTGCATACCAATTTTACGGAAAAATTCACACTCCCGGGTGGAAAGTGGGTGGTAAAAGCCCAAAGTTGAGTTCTTATGCGATTTATTCCTAACTCATTTGCAAAGATCAATGTGAAAATTCATTAAAAACTGCATACCAATTTTCCGGAAAATTCACATTCCCCGGTGGAAAGTGGGTGGTAAAAAGGCCAAAATTGAGTTCTTATGCGATGTGCTTCAAACTCATTTTCAAAGATCTTCATGAAAATTCATTTAAAACTGCATACCAATTTTCCGGAAAATTCACCCCCCTGGGTGGAAAGTGGGTGGTAAATAGGGCGAAAGTTAAGTTTTCATGCGATTTGCTTCAAACTCATTTTCAAAAATCTATATAAAAATTCATTTAAAACTGCATACCAATTTTCCGGAAAATTCACCTTCTGGGTGGAAAGTGGGTGGTAAATATGGCGAAAGTTGAGTTTTTATAAGATTTGCTTCAAACTCATTTTCAAAAATCAATATGAAAATTCTTTAAAATTTGCATACGAATTTTCCGGAAAATTCACATTCCCGGGTGGAAAGTGGGTGGTGACAAGGCCATAGCTGAGTTTTTATGCGATTTGCTACAAACTCATTCTCAAAAATCAATATGATAATTCATTTAAGACTGCAAACCAATTTTCCGGAAAATTCACATTCCCGGGTGGAAAGTGGGTGGTAAATAGAGCGAAAGTTGAGTTCATTTGCGATTTGCTTCAAACTCATTTTCAAAGATCAATATGAAAATTCATTTAAAACTGCATACCATTTACATTCCCGGGTGGAAAGTAGGTAAAAAGTAGGTTAAAACTACAACTGGAAAATGTACCCTGTTGGGTAGAAAACTGTTGGTTAAGGTTGAAGGAAGTTACATTTTTGTGCGAATATGATTTTATACGGGGCGTAGCACCGCACGCCGGGAAATGCTAGTAAAACATATGCGAACTCATAAAAAAAAATTAACTTTAAATATGTCCTTCGGGCATTAAATGAAATGTGTGCGTGCCTGCGTGCCACAAATGCAAGCAAAACCAAGTCTAAGAAATATATATATCTATATATATAAAAGAGTTTGTCCTCACTGGCGATTGGTGATTGGCGATTGGCAATCAACGCAGGGCCCAAACCATTAGAGCTAGATGGCTGAAATTTTCACAGTAGCTTAGGCATGTACCGAAAGTCAGCACTAAGAGCGGATTTTGGAAAATTCGGTCGGGAAATGTGGAAAATTCGCGGAAAACCGTTGCATGCAACTTTTTTGTTTATCATCCGATCAGCTTCAAACTTAGTTTCAATGATCTATATAAAAAATAATTTATGACTGCATACCAATTTTCCGAAAAATTCACCCCCTGGGTGGAAAGTGGGTGGTAAATAGGGCGGAAGTTGAGTTTTCATGCGATTTGCTTCAAACTCATTTTCAAAGATCAATATGAAAATTCATTGAAAAATTCACATTCCCGGGTGGAAAGTGGGTGGTAAAAAGGCCAAAATTGAGTTCTTATGCGATTTGCTTCAAACTCATTTTCAAAGATCTATATAAAAATTCATTTAAAACTGCATACCAATTTTACGGAAAAATTCGCATTCCCGGGTGGAAAGTGGGTGGTAAAAAGGCCAAAGTTGAGTTTTTATGCGATTTGCCACAAACTTATTCTCAAAAATCAATCTGATAATTCATTTAAGACTGCAAACCAATTTTCCGAAAACTTCACATTCCCGGGTGGAAAGTGGGTGGTAAATAGGGCGAAAGTTGAGTTTTCATGCGATTTGCTTCAAACTCATTTTCAAAGATCTATTAAAAAAATTCATTTAAAACTGCATACCAATTTTCCGGAAAATTCACCCCCCTGGGTGGAAAGTGGGTGGTAAATAGGGCGAAAGTTAAGTTTTCATGCGATTTGCTTCAAACTCATTTTCAAAGATCTATATAAAAATTCATTTAAAACTGCATACCAATTTTCCGGAAAATTCACCTTCTGGGTGGAAAGTGGGTGGTAAATAGGGCGAAAGTTGAGTTTTTATAAGATTTGCTTCAAACTCATTTTCAAAGATCAATATGAAAATTCTTTAAAAACTGCATACGAATTTTCCGGAAAATTCACATTCCCGGGTGGAAAGTGGGTGGTGACAAGGCCATAGCTGAGTTTTTATGCGATTTGCTACAAACTCATTCTCAAAAATCAATATGATAATTCATTTAAGACTGCAAACCAATTTTCCGGAAAATTCACACTCCCGGGTGGAAAGTGGTTGGTAAATAGAGCGAAAGTTGAGTTCATTTGCGATTTGCTTCAAACTCATTTTCAAAGATCAATATGAAAATTCATTTAAAACTGCATACGAATTTTCCGGAAAATTCACATTCCCGGGTGGAAAGTGGGTGGTAAATAGGGCGAAAGTTGAGTTCATTTGCGATTTATTCCTAACTCATTTGCAAAGATCAATGTGAAAATTCATTAAAAACTGCATACCAATTTTCCGGAAAATTAACATTCCCTGGTGGAAAGTGGGTGGTAAAAAGGCGAAAGTTGAGTTCATTTGCAATTTATTCCTAACTCATTTGCAAAGTTCAATATGAAAATTCATTAAAAACTGCATACCATTTACATTCCCGGGTGGAAAGTAGGTAAAAAGTAGGTTAAAACTGCAACTGGAAAATGTACCCTGTTGGGTAGAAAACTGTTGGTTAAGGTTGAAGGAAGTTACATTTTTGTGCGAATATGATTTTATACGGGGCGTAGCACCGCACGCCGGGAAATGCTAGTAAAACATATGCGAACTCATAAAAAAAAATTAACTTTAAATATGTCCTTTGGGCATTAAATGAAATGCGTGCGTGCCTGCGTGCCACAAATGCAAGCAAAACCAAGTCTAAGAAATATATATATCTATATATATAAAAGAGTTTGTCCTCACTGGCGATTGGTGATTGGCGATTGGCAATCAACGCAGGGCCCAAACCATAAGAGCTAGATGGCTGAAATTTTCACAGTAGCTTAGGCATGTACCGAAAGTCAGCACTAAGAGCGGATTTTGGAAAATTCGGTCGGGAAATGTGGAAAATTCGCGGAAAACCGTTGCATGCAACTTTTTTGTTTATCATCCGATCAGCTTCAAACTTAGTTTCAATGATCTATATAAAAAATAATTTATGACTGCATACCAATTTTCCGAAAAATTCACCCCCTGGGTGGAAAGTGGGTGGTAAATAGGGCGGAAGTTGAGTTTTCATGCGATTTGCTTCAAACTCATTTTCAAAGATCAAAATGAAAATTCATTAAAAACTGCTTACCAAGTTTCCGGAAAATTCACATTCCCGGGTGGAAAGTGGGTGGTAAAAGGCCAAAGTTGAGTTCTTATGCGATTTGCTTCAAACTCATTTTCAAAGATCTATATGAAAATTTATTTAAAACTGCATACCAATTTTCCGGAAAATTCACCTTCTGGGTGGAAAGTGGGTGGTAAATAGGGCGAAAAATGAGTTTTCATGCGATTTGCTTCAAACTCATTTTCAAAGATCTATATAAAAATTCATTTAAAACTGCTTACCAATTTTACGGAAAAATTCACACGCCCGGGTGGAAAGTGGGTGGTAAAAGCCCAAAGTTGAGTTCTTATGCGATTTGCTTCAAACTCATTTTCAAAGATCAATATGAAAATTCATTGAAAACTGCATACCAATTTTCCGGAAAATTCACCTTCTGGGTGGAAAGTGGGTGGTAAATAGGGCGAAAGTTGAGTTTTCATGCGATTTGCTTCAAACTCATTTTCAAAGATCTATATAAAAATTTATTTAAAACTGCATACCAATTTTCCGGAAAATTCACCTTCTGGGTGGAAAGTGGGTGGTAAATAGGGCGGAAGTTGAGTTTTCATGCGATTTGCTTCAAACTCATTTTCAAAGATCAAAATGAAAATTCATTAAAAACTGCTTACCAAGTTTCTTGAAAATTCGCATTCCCGGGTGGAAAGTGGGTGGTAAAAGGCCAAAGTTGAGTTTTTATGCGATTTGCTTCAAACTCATTTTCAAAGATCTATATGAAAATTTATTTAAAACTGCATACCAATTTTCCGGAAAATTCACCTTCTGGGTGGAAAGTGGATGGTAAATAGGGCGAAAGTTGAGTTTTCATGCGATTTGCTTCAAACTCATTTTCAAAGATCTATATAAAAATTTATTTAAAACTGCTTACCAATTTTCCGGAAAATTCACCTTCTGGGTGGAAAGTGGGTGGTAAATAGGGCGGAAGTTGAGTTTTCATGCGATTTGCTTCAAACTCATTTTCAAAGATCTATATAAAAATTTATTTAAAACTGCTTACCAAGTTTCTTGAAAATTCGCATTCCCGGGTGGAAAGTGGGTGGTAAAAGGCCAAAGTTGAGTTTTTATGCGATTTGCTTCAAACTCATTTTCAAAGATCTATATGAAAATTTATTTAAAACTGCATACCAATTTTCCGGAAAATTCACCTTCTGGGTGGAAAGTGGGTGGTAAATAGGGCGAAAGTTGAGTTTTCATGCGATTTGCTTCAAACTCATTTTCAAAGATCTATATAAAAATTCATTTAAAACTGCATACCAATTTTACTGAAAAATTCGCTCTCCCGGGTGGAAAGTGGGTGGTAAAAAAGCCAAAGTTGAGTTTTTATAAGATTTGCTTCAAACTCATTTTCAAAGATCTTCATGAAAATTCATTTAAAACTGCATGCCAATTTGCCGGAAAATTCACCTTCTGAGTGGAAAGTGGGTGGTAAATACGGCGAAAGTTGAGTTCATTTGCGATTTGCTTCAAACTCATTTTCAAAGATCAATATGAAAATTCTTTAAAAACTGCATACGCATTTTCCGGAAAATTCACATTCCCGGGTGGAAAGTGGGTGGTGACAAGGCCATAGCTGAGTTTTTATGCGATTTGCTACAAACTCATTCTCAAAAATCAATATGATAATTCATTTAAGACTGCAAATCAATTTTCCGGAAAATTCACATTCCCGGGTGGAAAGTGGGTGGTAAAAAGGCCAAAGTTAAGTTCTTATGCGATTTGCTTCAAACTCATTTTCAAAGATCAATATGAAAATTCATTAAAAACTGCATACGAATTTTCCGGAAAATTCACATTCCCGGGTGGAAAGTGGGTGGTAAAAAGGCGAAAGTTGAGTTCATTTGCGATTTATTCCTAACTCATTTTCAAAGATCAATGTGAAAATTCATTGAAAACTGCATACCAATTTTCCGGAAAATTCACATTCCCGGGTGGAAAGTGGGTGGTAAAAAGGCCAAAATTGAGTTCTTATGCGATTTGCTTCAAACTTATTTTCAAAGATCTATATGAAAATTTATTTAAAACTGCATACCAATTTTCCGGAAAATTCATCTTCTGGGTGGAAAGTGGATGGTAAATAGGGCGAAAGTTGAGTTTTCATGCGATTTGCTTCAAACTCATTTTCAAAGATCTATATAAAAATTTATTTAAAACTGCTTACCAATTTTCCGGAAAATTCACCTTCTGGGTGGAAAGTGGGTGGTAAATAGGGCGAAAGTTGAGTTTTTATAAGATTTGCTTCAAACTCATTTTCAAAGATCAATATGAAAATTCTTTAAAAACTGCATACGAATTTTCCGGAAAATTCACATTCCCGGGTGGAAACTGGGTGGTAAATAGGGCGAAAGTTGAGTTCATTTGCGATTTATTCCTAACTCATTTGCAAAGATCAATGTGAAAATTCATTAAAAACTGCATACCAATTTTCCGGAAAATTAACATTCCCTGGTGGAAAGTGGGTGGTAAAAAGGCGAAAGTTGAGTTCATTTGCAATTTATTCATAACTCATTTGCAAAGTTCAATATGAAAATTCATTAAAAACTGCATACCATTTACATTCCCGGTTGGAAAGTAGGTAAAAAGTAGGTTAAAACTGCAACTGAAAAATGTACCCTGTTGGGTAGAAAACTGTTGGTTAAGGTTGAAGGAAGTTACATTTTTGTGCGAATATGATTTTATACGGGGCGTAGCACCGCACGCCGGGAAATGCTAGAAAAACATATGCGAACTCATAAAAAAAATTAACTCTAAATATGTCCTTCGGGCATTAAATGAAATGCGTGCGTGCCTGCGTGCCACAAATGCAAGCAAAACCAAGTCTAAGAAATATATATATCTATATATAAAAGAGTTTGTCCTCACTGGCGATTGGTGATTGGCGATTGGCAATCAACGCAGGGCCCAAACCATAAGAGCTAGATGGCTGAAATTTTCACAGTAGCTTAGGCATGTACCGAAAGTCAGCACTAAGAGCGGATTTTGGAAAATTCGGTCGGGAAATGTGGAAAATTCGCGGAAAACCGTTGCATGCAACTTTTTTGTTTATCATCCGATCAGCTTCAAACTTAGTTTCAATGATCTATATAAAAAATAATTTATGACTGCATACCAATTTTCCGAAAAATTCACCCTCTGGGTGGAAAGTGGGTGGTAAAAGGCCAAAGTTGAGTTTTCATGCGATTTGCTTCAAACTCATTTTCAAAGATCAATATGAAAATTCATTAAAAACTGCTTACCAATTTTCCGGAAAATTCACATTCCCGGGTGGAGAGCGGGTGGTAAAAAGGCCAAAATTGAGTTCTTATGCGATTTGCTTCAAACTCATTTTCAAAGATCTTCATTAAAATTCATTAAAAACTGCATACCAATTTTCCGGAAAATTCACCCCCTGGGTGGAAAGTGGGTGGTAAATAGGGCAAAAGTTGAGTTTTCATGCGATTTGCTTCAAACTCATTTTCAAAGATCTACATGAAAATTCATTTAAAACTGCATACTAATTTTACGGAAAAATTCAAACTCCCGGGTGGAAAGTGGGTGGTAAAGAAGCCAAAGTTGAGTTTTTATAAGATTTGCTTCAAACTCATTTTCAAAGATCTTCATGAAAATTAATTTAAAACTGCATACCAATTTTCCGGAAAATTCACCTTCTGGGTGGAAAGTGGGTGGTAAGTAAGGCGAAAGTTGAGTTTTCATGCGATTTGCTTCAAACTCATTTTCAAAGATCAATCTAATAATTCATTTAAGACTGCAAACCAATTTTCAGAAAAATTCACATTCCCGGGTGGAAAGTGGGTGGTAAATAGGGCGAAAGTTGAGTTTTCATGCGATTTGCTGCAAACTCATTTTCAAAGATCAATATAAAAATTCATTTAAAACTGCATACCAATTTTCCGAAAATTCACCCCCCTGGGTGGAAAGTGGGTGGTAAATAGGGCGAAAGTTGAGTTTTTATAAGATTTGCTTCAAACTCATTTTCAAAGATCAATATGAAAATTCATTAAAAACTGCATACCAATTTTCCGGAAAATTCACCCCCCTGGGTGGAAAGTGGGTGGTAAATAGGGCGAAAGTTGAGTTTTCATGCGATTTGCTTCAAACTCATTTTCAAAGATCTATATAAAAATTCATTTAAAACTGCATACCAATTTTACTGAAAAATTCGCTCTCCCGGGTGGAAAGTGGGTGGTAAAAAAGCCAAAGTTGAGTTTTTATAAGATTTGCTTCAAACTCATTTTCAAAGATCTTCATGAAAATTCATTTAAAACTGCATGCCAATTTGCCGGAAAATTCACCTTCTGAGTGGAAAGTGGGTGGTAAATACGGCGAAAGTTGAGTTCATTTGCGATTTGCTTCAAACTCATTTTCAAAGATCAATATGAAAATTCTTTAAAAACTGCATACGCATTTTCCGGAAAATTCACATTCCCGGGTGGAAAGTGGGTGGTGACAAGGCCATAGCTCAGTTTTTATGCGATTTGCTACAAACTCATTCTCAAAAATCAATATGATAATTCATTTAAGACTGCAAATCAATTTTCCGGAAAATTCACATTCCCGGGTGGAAAGTGGGTGGTAAAAAGGCCAAAGTTAAGTTCTTATGCGATTTGCTTCAAACTCATTTTCAAAGATCAATATGAAAATTCATTAAAAACTGCATACGAATTTTCCGGAAAATTCACATTCCCGGGTGGAAAGTGGGTGGTAAAAAGGCGAAAGTTGAGTTCATTTGCGATTTATTCCTAACTCATTTGCAAAGATCAATGTGAAAATTCATTAAAAACTGCATACCATTTACATTCCCGGGTGGAAAGTAGGTAAAAAGTAGGTTAAAACTGCAACTGGAAAATGTACCCTGTTGGGTAGAAAACTGTTGGTTAAGGTTGAAGGAAGTTACATTTTTGTGCGAATATGATTTTATACGGGGCGTAGCACCGCACGCCGGGAAATGCTAGTAAAACATATGCGAACTCATAAAAAAAAATTAACTTTAAATATGTCCTTCGGGCATTAAATGAAATGCGTGCGTGCCTGCGTGCCACAAATGCAAGCAAAACCAAGTCTAAGAAATATATATATCTATATATATAAAAGAGTTTGTCCTCACTGGCGATTGGTGATTGGCGATTGGCAATCAACGCAGGGCCCAAACCATAAAAGCTAGATGGCTGAAATTTTCACAGTAGCTTAGGCATGTACCGAAAGTCAGCACTAAGAGCGGATTTTGGAAAATTCGGTCGGGAAATGTGGAAAATTCGCGGAAAACCGTTGCATGCAACTTTTTAGTTTCAATGATCTATATAAAAAATAATTTATGACTGCATACCAATTTTCCGAAAAATTCACCCCCTGGGTGGAAAGTGGGTGGTAAATGGGGCGGAAGTTGAGTTTTCATGCGATTTGCTTCAAACTCATTTTCAAAGATCAATATGAAAATTCATTAAAAACTGCTTACCAAGTTTCCGGAAAATTCGCATTCCCGGGTGGAAAGTAGGTGGTAAAAGGCCAAAGTTGAGTTTTTATGCGATTTGCTTCAAACTCATTTTCAAAGATCAATATGAAAATTCATTGAAAACTGCATACCAATTTTCCGGAAAATTCACATTGCCGGGTGGAAAGTGGGTGGTAACAAGGCCAAAATTGAGTTCTTATGCGATTTGCTTCAAACTCATTTTCAAAGATCTATATGAAAATTCATTTAAAACTGCATGACAATTTTCCGGAAAATTCGCATTCCCGGGTGGAAAGTGGGTGGTAAATAGGGCGAAAGTTGAGTTTTTGTGCGATTTGCTTCAAACTCATTTTCAAATATCTACATGAAAATTCATTTAAAACTGCAAACCAATTTTCCGGAAAAATTCGGACTCCCGGGTGGAAAGTGGGTGGTAAAAAGCTAAAGTTGAGTTTTCATGCGATTTGCTTCAAACTCATTTTCAAAGATCTTCATGAAAATTCACTTAAAACTGCATACCAATTTTCCGGAAAATTCACCCCCCTGGGTGGAAAGTGGGTGGTAAATAGGGCGGAAGTTGAGTTTTCATGCGATTTGCTTCAAACTCATTTTCAAAAATCAATATGAAAATTCATTAAAAACTGCTTACCAAGTTTCCGGAAAATTCGCATTCCCGGGTGGAAAGTGGGTGGTAAAAAGGACAAAGTTGAGTTTTCATGCGATTTGCTTCAAACTCATTTTCAATGATCTATATGAAAATTCATTAAAAACTGCATACCAATTTTCCGGAAAATTCACCCCCCTGGGTGGAAAGTGGGTGGTAAATAGGGCGAAAGTTAAGTTTTCATGCGATTTGCTTCAAACTCATTTTCAAAGATCTATAAAAAAATCCTTTTAAAACTGCATACCAATTTTCCGGAAAATTCACCTTCTGGGTGGAAAGTGGGTGGTAAATAGGGCGAAAGTTGAGTTTTTATAAGATTTGCTTCAAACTCATTTTCAAAGATCAATATGAAAATTCTCTAAAAACTGCATGCGAATTTTCCGGAAAATTCACATTCCCGGGTGGAAAGTGGGTGGTGACAAGGCCATAGCTGAGTTTTTATGCGATTTGCTACAAACTCATTCTCAAAAATCAATATGATAATTCATTTAAGACTGCAAACCAATTTTCCGGAAAATTCATTTTCCCGGGTGGAAAGTGGGTGGTAAAAAGGGCGAAAGTTGAGTTCATTTGCGATTTGCTTCAATCTCATTTTCAAGGATCAATATGAAAATTCATTAAAAACTGCGTACCAATTTTCCGGAAAATTCACATTTCCGGGTGGAAAGTGGGTGGTGACAAGGCTATAGTTGAGTTTTTATGCGATTTGCTACAAACTCATTCTCAAAAATCAATCAAAACCCCCCTGGGTGGAAAGTGGGTGGTAAATAGGGCGAAAGTTAAGTTTTCATGCGATTTGCTTCAAACTCATTTTCAAAGATCTATAAAAAAATCCTTTTAAAACTGCATACCAATTTTCCGGAAAATTCACCCCCCTGGGTGGAAAGTGGGTGGTAAATAGGGCGAAAGTTAAGTTTTCATGCGATTTGCTTCAAACTCATTTTCAAAGATCTATATAAAAATTCATTTAAAACTGCATACCAATTTTCCGGAAAATTCACCTTCTGGGTGGAAAGTGGGTGGTAAATAGGGCGAAAGTTGAGTTTTTATAAGATTTGCTTCAAACTCATTTTCAAAGATCAATATGAAAATTCTCTAAAAACTGCATGCGAATTTTCCGGAAAATTCACATTCCCGGGTGGAAAGTGGGTGGTGACAAGGCCATAGCTGAGTTTTTATGCGATTTGCTACAAACTCATTCTCAAAAATCAATATGATAATTCATTTAAGACTGCAAACCAATTTTCCGGAAAATTCACATTCCCGGGTGGAAAGTGGGTGGTAAAAAGGGCGAAAGTTGAGTTCATTTGCGATTTGCTTCAATCTCATTTTCAAGGATCAATATGAAAATTCATTAAAAACTGCATACGAATTTTCCGGAAAATTCACATTTCCGGGTGGAAAGTGGGTGGTGACAAGGCTAGAGTTGAGTTTTTATGCGATTTGCTACAAACTCATTCTCAAAAATCAATATGAAAATTCATTAAAAACTGCTTACCAAGTTTCCGGAAAATTCGCATTCCCGGGTGGAAAGTGGGTGGTAAAAAGGCCAAAGTTGAGTTTTCATGCGATTTGCTTCAAACTCATTTTCAATGATCTATATGAAAATTCATTTAAAACTGCATACCAATTTTCCGGAAAATTCACCCCCCTGGGTGGAAAGTGGGTGGTAAATAGGGCGAAAGTTAAGTTTTCATGCGATTTGCTTCAAACTCATTTTCAAAGATCTATAAAAAAATCCTTTTAAAACTGCATACCAATTTTCCGGAAAATTCACCCCCCTGGGTGGAAAG
Organism: Hirtodrosophila cameraria; assembly: GCA_949708635.1. Taxonomy (NCBI): domain Eukaryota; kingdom Metazoa; phylum Arthropoda; class Insecta; order Diptera; family Drosophilidae; genus Hirtodrosophila; species Hirtodrosophila cameraria. Next base: position 33,584,153 of record OX453089.1, read on the forward strand.
TGGGTGGTAAATAGGGCGGAAGTTGAGTTTTCATGCGATTTGCTTCAAACTCATTTTCAAAGATCAATATGAAAATTCATTAAAAACTGCTTACCAAGTTTCCGGAAAATTCGCATTCCCGGGTGGAAAGTGGGTGGTAAAAAGGCCAAAGTTGAGTTTTCATGCGATTTGCTTCAAACTCATTTTCAATGATCTATATGAAAATTCATTTAAAACTGCATACCAATTTTCCGGAAAATTCACCCCCCTGGGTGGAAAGTGGGTGGTAAATAGGGCGAAAGTTAAGTTTTCATGCGATTTGCTTCAAACTCATTTTCAAAAATCTATATAAAAATTCATTTAAAACTGCATACCAATTTTCCGGAAAATTCACTTTCTGGGTGGAAAGATGGTGGTAAATAGGGCGAAAGTTGAGTTCATTTGCGATTTGCTTCAATCTCATTTTCAAGGATCAATATGAAAATTCATTAAAAACTGCATACGAATTTTCCGGAAAATTCACATTTCCGGGTGGAAAGTGGGTGGTGACAAGGTTATAGTTGAGTTTTTATGCGATTTGCTACAAACTCATTCTCAAAAATCAATATGATAATTCATTTAAGACTGCAAACCAATTTTCCGGAAAATTCACATTCCCAGGTGGAAAGTGGGTGGTAAATAGGGCGAAAGTTGAGTTCATTTGCGATTTATTCCTAACTCATTTGCAAAGATCAATGTGAAAATTCATTTAAAACTGCATACCAATTTTCCGGAAAATTAACATTCCCTGGTGGAAAGTGGGTGGTAAAAAGGCGAAAGTTGAGTTCATTTGCAATTTATTCATAACTCATTTGCAAAGTTCAATATGAAAATTCATTAAAAACTGCATACCATTTACATTCCCGGGTGGAAAGAAGGTAAAAAGTAGGTTAAAACTGCAACTGAAAAATTTACCCTGTTGGGTAGAAAACTGTTGGTTAAGGTTGAAGGAAGTTACATTTTTGTGCGAATATGATTTTATACGGGGCGTAGCACCGCACGCCGGGAAATGCTAGTAAAACATATGCGAACTCATAAAAAAAAATTAACTTTAAATATGTCCTTCGGGCATTAAATGAAATGCGTGCGTGCCTGCGTGCCACAAATGCAAGCAAAACCAAGTCTAAGAAATATATATATCTATATATATAAAAGAGTTTGTCCTCACTGGCGATTGGTGATTGGCGATTGGCAATCAACGCAGGGCCCAAACCATAAGAGCTAGATGGCTGAAATTTTCACAGTAGCTTAGGCATGTACCGAAAGTCAGCACTAAGAGCGGATTTTGGAAAATTCGGTCGGGAAATGTGGAAAATTCGCGGAAAACCGTTGCATGCAACTTTTTTGTTTATCATCCGATCAGCTTCAAACTTAGTTTCAATGATCTATATAAAAAATAATTTATGACTGCATACAGATTTTCCGGAAAATTCACCCCCCTGGGTGGAAAATGGGTAGTCAAGGTTGTATGGGCGAAAGTTGAGTTCTTATGCGATTTGCTTCAAACTCATTTTCAAAGATCTATATAAAAATTCATTAAAAACTGCATACCAATTTTCCGGAAAATTCACCCCCCTGGGTGGAAAGTGGGTGGTAAATAGGGCGAAAGTTGAGTTTTCATGCGATTTGCTTCAAACTCATTTTCAAATATCTACATGAAAATTCATTTAAAACTGCAAACCAATTTTCCGGAAAAATTCGGACTCCCGGGTGGAAAGTGGGTGGTAAAAAGCTAAAGTTGAGTTTTTATAAGATTTGCTTCAAACTCATTTTCAAAGATGTTCATGAAAATTCATTAAAAACTGCATACCAATTTTCCGGAATATTCACCTTCTGGGTGGAAAGTGGGTGGTAAATAGGGCGAAAGTTGAGTTTTCATGCGATTTGCTTCAAACTCATTTTCAAAGATCTATATAAAAATTCATTTAAAACTGCATACCAATTTTACGGAAAAATTCGCACTCCCGGGTGGAAAGTGGGTGGTAAAAAAGCCAAAGTTGAGTTTTTATAAGATTTGCTTCAAACTCATTTTCAAAGATCAATATGAAAATCCATTAAAAACTGCATACCAATTTTCCGGAAAATTCACTTTCTGGGTGGAAAGTGGGTGGTAAATAGGGCGGAAGTTGAGTTTTCATGCGATTTGCTTCAAACTCATTTTCAAAGATCAATATGAAAATTCATTAAAAACTGCATACGAATTTTCCGGAAAATTCACATTCCCGGGTGGAAAGTGGGTGGTGACAAGGCTATAGTTGAGTTTTTATGCGATTTGCTACAAACTCATTCTCAAAAATCAATATGATAATTCATTTAAGACTGCAAACCAATTTTCTGGAAAATTCACATTCCCGGGTGGAAAGTGGGTGGTTAAAAGGCCAAAGTTGAGTTCTTATGCGATTTGCTTCAAACTCATTTTCAAAGATCAATATGAAAATTCATTAAAAACTGCATACGAATTTTCCGGAAAATTCACATTCCCGGGTGGAAAGTGGGTGGTAAATAGGGCGAAAGTTGAGTTCATTTGCGATTTATTCCTAACTCATTTGCAAAGATCAATGTGAAAATTCATTTAAAACTGCATACCAATTTTCCGGAAAATTAACATTCCCTGGTGGAAAGTGGGTGGTAAAAAGGCGAAAGTTGAGTTCATTTGCAATTTGCTTCAATCTCATTTTCAAGGATCAATATGAAAATTCATTAAAAACTGCATACGAATTTTCCGGAAAATTCACATTTCCGGGTGGAAAGTGGGTGGTGACAAGGCTAGAGTTGAGTTTTTATGCGATTTGCTACAAACTCATTCTCAAAAATCAATATGATAATTCATTTAAGACTGCAAACCAATTTTCCGGAAAATTCACATTCCCGGGTGGAAAGTGGGTGGTAAAAAGGGCGAAAGTTGAGTTCATTTGCGATTTCTTCAATCTCATTTTCAAGGATCAATATGAAAATTCATTAAAAACTGCATACGAATTTTCCGGAAAATTCACATTTCCGGGTGGAAAGTGGGTGGTGACAAGGCTAGAGTTGAGTTTTTATGCGATTTGCTACAAACTCATTCTCAAAAATCAATATGAAAATTCATTAAAAACTGCTTACCAAGTTTCCGGAAAATTCGCATTCCCGGGTGGAAAGTGGGTGGTAAAAAGGCCAAAGTTGAGTTTTCATGCGATTTGCTCCAAACTCATTTTCAATGATCTATATGAAAATTCATTTAAAACTGCATACCAATTTTCCGGAAAATTCACCCCCCTGGGTGGAAAGTGGGTGGTAAATAGGGCGAAAGTTAAGTTTTCATGCGATTTGCTTCAAACTCATTTTCAAAGATCTATAAAAAAATCCTTTTAAAACTGCATACCAATTTTCCGGAAAATTCACCTTCTGGGTGGAAAGTGGGTGGTAAATAGGGCGGAAGTTGAGTTTTCATGCGATTTGCTTCAAACTCATTTTCAAAGATCAATATGAAAATTCATTAAAAACTGCTTACCAAGTTTCCGGAAAATTCGCATTCCCGGGTGGAAAGTGGGTGGTAAAAAGGCCAAAGTTGAGTTTTCATGCGATTTGCTTCAAACTCATTTTCAATGATCTATATGAAAATTCATTTAAAACTGCATACCAATTTTCCGGAAAATTCACCCCCCTGGGTGGAAAGTGGGTGGAAAGTGGGTGGTAAATAGGGCGAAAGTTAAGTTTTCATGCGATTTGCTTCAAACTCATTTTCAAAAATCTATATAAAAATTCATTTAAAACTGCATACCAATTTTCCGGAAAATTCACTTTCTGGGTGGAAAGATGGTGGTAAATAGGGCGAAAGTTGAGTTCATTTGCGATTTGCTTCAATCTCATTTTCAAGGATCAATATGAAAATTCATTAAAAACTGCATACGAATTTTCCGGAAAATTCACATTTCCGGGTGGAAAGTGGGTGGTGACAAGGTTATAGTTGAGTTTTTATGCGATTTGCTACAAACTCATTCTCAAAAATCAATATGATAATTCATTTAAGACTGCAAACCAATTTTCCGGAAAATTCACATTCCCAGGTGGAAAGTGGGTGGTAAATAGGGCGAAAGTTGAGTTCATTTGCGATTTATTCCTAACTCATTTGCAAAGATCAATGTGAAAATTCATTAAAAACTGCATACCAATTTTCCGGAAAATTAACATTCCCTGGTGGAAAGTGGGTGGTAAAAAGGCGAAAGTTGAGTTCATTTGCAGTTTATTCATAACTCATTTGCAAAGTTCAATATGAAAATTCATTAAAAACTGCATACCATTTACATTCCCGGGTGGAAAGAAGGTAAAAAGTAGGTTAAAACTGCAACTGAAAAATTTACCCTGTTGGGTAGAAAACTGTTGGTTAAGGTTGAAGGAAGTTACATTTTTGTGCGAATATGATTTTATACGGGGCGTAGCACCGCACGCCGGGAAATGCTAGTAAAACATATGCGAACTCATAAAAAAAAATTAACTTTAAATATGTCCTTCGGGCATTAAATGAAATGCGTGCGTGCCTGCGTGCCACAAATGCAAGCAAAACCAAGTCTAAGAAATATATATATCTATATATATAAAAGAGTTTGTCCTCACTGGCGATTGGTGATTGGCGATTGGCAATCAACGCAGGGCCCAAACCATAAGAGCTAGATGGCTGAAATTTTCACAGTAGCTTAGGCATGTACCGAAAGTCAGCACTAAGAGCGGATTTTGGAAAATTCGGTCGGGAAATGTGGAAAATTCGCGGAAAACCGTTGCATGCAACTTTTTTGTTTATCATCCGATCAGCTTCAAACTTAGTTTCAATGATCTATATAAAAAATAATTTATGACTGCATACCAATTTTCCGAAAAATTCACCCCCTGGGTGGAAAGTGGGTGGTAAATAGGGCGGAAGTTGAGTTTTCATGCGATTTGCTTCAAACTCATTTTCAAAGATCAATATGAAAATTCATTAAAAACTGCTTACCAAGTTTCCGGAAAATTCGCATTCCCGGGTGGAAAGTGGGTGGTAAAAGGCCAAAGTTGAGTTTTTATGCGATTTGCTTCAAACTCATTTTCAAAGATCAATATGAAAATTCATTGAAAACTGCATACCAATTTTCCGGAAAATTCACATTCCCGGGTGGAAAGTGGGTGGTAAAAAGGCCAAAGTTGAGTTCTTATGCGATTTGCTTCAAACTCATTTTCAAAGATCAATGTGAAAATTTATTTAAAACTGCATACCAATTTTCCGGAAAATTCACCTTCTGGGTGGAAAGTGGGTGGTAAATAGGGCGAAAGTTGAGTTTTCATGCGATTTGCTTCAAACTCATTTTCAAAGATCTATATAAAAATTCATTTAAAACTGCATACCAATTTTACGGAAAAATTCACACTCCCGGGTGGAAAGTGGGTGGTAAAAAGGCCAAAATTGAGTTCTTATGCGATTTGCTTCAAACTCATTTTCAAAGATCAATATGAAAATTCATTAAAAAATGCTTACCAAGTTTCCGGAAAATTCGCATTCCCGGGTGGAAAGTGGGTGGTAAAAAGGCCAAAGTTGAGTTTTTATGCGATTTGCCACAAACTTATTCTCAAAAATCAATCTGATAATTCATTTAAGACTGCAAACCAATTTTCCGAAAAATTCACATTCCCGGGTGGAAAGTGGGTGGTAAATAGGGCGAAAGTTGAGTTTTCATGCGATTTGCTTCAAACTCATTTTCAAAGATCTATAAAAAAACTCATTTAAAACTGCATACCAATTTTCCGGAAAATTCGCATTCCCGGGTGGAAAGTGGGTGGTAAAAGGCCAAAGTTGAGTTTTTATGCGATTTGCTTCAAACTCATTTTCAAAGATCAATATGAAAATTCATTGAAAACTGCATACCAATTTTCCGGAAAATTCACATTCCCGGGTGGAAAGTGGGTGGTAAATAGGGCGAAAGTTGAGTTCATTTGCGATTTGCTTCGATCTCATTTTCAAGGATCAATATGAAAATTCATTAAAAACTGCATACGAATTTTCCGGAAAATTCACATTCCCGGGTGGAAAGTGGGTTGTAAATAGGGCTATAGCTGAGTTTTTATGCGATTTGCTACAAACTCATTCTCAAAAATCAATATGATAATTCATTTAAGACTGCAAACCAATTTTCTGGAAAATTCACATTCCCGGGTGGAAAGTGGGTGGTAAAAAGGCCAAAGTTGAGTTCTTATGCGATTTGCTTCAAACTCATTTTCAAAGATCAATGTGAAAATTCATTAAAAACTGCATACGAATTTTCCGGGAAATTCACATTCCCGGGTGGAAAGTGGGTGGTAAATAGGGCGAAAGTTGAGTTCATTTGCGATTTGCTTCAAACTCATTTTCAAAGATCTATATGAAAATTTATTTAAAACTGCATACCAATTTTCCGGAAAATTAACATTCCCTGGTGGAAAGTGGGTGGTAAAAAGGCGAAAGTTGAGTTCATTTGCAATTTATTCATAACTCATTTGCAAAGTTCAATATGAAAATTCATTAAAAACTGCATACCATTTACATTCCCGGTTGGAAAGTAGGTAAAAAGTAGGTTAAAACTGCAACTGGAAAATGTACCCTGTTGGGTAGAAAACTGTTGGTTAAGGTTGAAGGAAGTTACATTTTTGTGCGAATATGATTTTATACGGGGCGTAGCACCGCACGCCGGGAAATGCTAGTAAAACATATGCGAACTCATAAAAAAAATTAACTTTAAATATGTCCTTCGGGCATTAAATGAAATGCGTGCGTGCCTGCGTGCCACAAATGCAAGCAAAACCAAATCTAAGAAATATATATATCTATATATATAAAAGAGTTTGTCCTCACTGGCGATTGGTGATTGGCGATTGGCAATCAACGCAGGGCCCAAACCATTAGAGCTAGATGGCTGAAATTTTTCACAGTAGCTTAGGCATGTACCGAAAGTCAGCACTAAGAGCGGATTTTGGAAAATTCGGTCGGGAAATGTGGAAAATTCGCGGAAAACCGTTGCATGCAACTTTTTTGTTTATCATCCGATCAGCTTCAAACTTAGTTTCAATGATCTATATAAAAAATAATTTATGACTGCATACAGATTTTCCGGAAAATTCACCCCCCTGGGTGGAAAATGGGTAGTCAAGGTTGTATGGGCGAAAGTTGAGTTCTTATGCGATTTGCTTCAAACTCATTTTCAAAGATCTATATAAAAATTCATTAAAAACTGCATACCAATTTTCCGGAAAATTCACCCCCCTGGGTGGAAAGTGGGTGGTAAATAGGGCGAAAGTTGAGTTTTCATGCGATTTGCTTCAAACTCATTTTCAAATATCTACATGAAAATTCATTTAAAACTGCAAACCAATTTTCCGGAAAAATTCGGACTCCCGGGTGGAAAGTGGGTGGTAAAAAGCTAAAGTTGAGTTTTTATAAGATTTGCTTCAAACTCATTTTCAAAGATGTTCATGAAAATTCATTAAAAACTGCATACCAATTTTCCGGAATATTCACCTTCTGGGTGGAAAGTGGGTGGTAAATAGGGCGAAAGTTGAGTTTTCATGCGATTTGCTTCAAACTCATTTTCAAAGATCTATATAAAAATTCATTTAAAACTGCATACCAATTTTACGGAAAAATTCGCACTCCCGGGTGGAAAGTGGGTGGTAAAAAAGCCAAAGTTGAGTTTTTATAAGATTTGCTTCAAACTCATTTTCAAAGATCAATATGAAAATCCATTAAAAACTGCATACCAATTTTCCGGAAAATTCACCCCCCTGGGTGGAAAGTGGATGGTAAATAGGGCGAAAGTTAAGTTTTTATGCGATTTGCTTCAAACTCATTTTCAAAGATCTATATAAAAATTCATTTAAAACTGCATACCAATTTTCAGGAAAATTCACCTTCTGGGTGGAAAGTGGGTGGTAAATAGGGCGAAAGTTGAGTTTTTATAAGATTTGCTTCAAACTCATTTTCAAAGATCAATATGAAAATTCTTTAAAAACTGCATGCGAATTTTAAGGAAAATTCACATTCCCGGGTGGAAAGTGGGTGGTGACAAGGCCATAGCTGAGTTTTTATGCGATTTGCTACAAACTCATTCTCAAAAATCAAAATGATAATTCATTTAAGACTGAAAACCAATTTTCCGGAAAATTCACATTCCCGGGTGGAAAGTGGGTGGTAAATAGGGCGAAAGTTGAGTTCATTTGCGATTTGCTTCAATCTCATTTTCAAGGATCAATATGAAAATTCATTAAAAACTGCATACGAATTTTCCGGAAAATTCACATTCCCGGGTGGAAAGTGGGTGGTAAATAGGGCGAAAGTTGAGTTCATTTGCGATTTATTCCTAACTCATTTGCAAAGATCAATGTGAAAATTCATTAAAAACTGCATACCAATTTTCCGGAAAATTAACATTCCCTGGTGGAAAGTGGGTGGTAAAAAGGCGAAAGTTGAGTTCATTTGCAATTTATTCATAACTCATTTGCAAAGTTCAATATGAAAATTCATTAAAAACTGCATACCATTTACATTCCCGGTTGGAAAGTAGGTAAAAAGTAGGTTAAAACTGCAACTGAAAAATGTACCCTGTTGGGTAGAAAACTGTTGGTTAAGGTTGAAGGAAGTTACATTTTTGTGCGAATATGATTTTATACGGGGCGTAGCACCGCACGCCGGGAAATGCTAGTAAAACATATGCGAGCTCATAAAAAAAAATTAACTTTAAATATGTCCTTCGGGCATTAAATGAAATGCGTGCGTGCCTGCGTGCCACAAATGCAAGCAAAACCAAGTCTAAGAAATATATATATCTATATATATAAAAGAGTTTGTCCTCACTGGCGATTGGTGATTGGCGATTGGCAATCAACGCAGGGCCCAAACCATAAGAGCTAGATGGCTGAAATTTTCACAGTAGCTTAGGCATGTACCGAAAGTCAGCACTAAGAGCGGATTTTGGAAAATTCGGTCGGGAAATGTGGAAAATTCGCGGAAAACCGTTGCATGCAACTTTTTTGTTTATCATCCGATCAGCTTCAAACTTAGTTTCAATGATCTATATAAAAAATAATTTATGACTGCATACCAATTTTCCGAAAAATTCACCCCCTGGGTGGAAAGTGGGTGGTAAATAGGGCGGAAGTTGAGTTTTCATGCGATTTGCTTCAAACTCATTTTCAAAGATCAATATGAAAATTCATTAAAAACTGCTTACCAAGTTTCCAGAAAATTCGCATTCCCGGGTGGAAAGTGGGTGGTAAAAGGCCAAAGTTGAGTTTTTATGCGATTTGCTTCAAACTCATTTTCAAAGATCAATATGAAAATTCATTGAAAACTGCATACCAATTTTCCGGAAAATTCACATTCCCGGGTGGAAAGTGGGTGGTAAAAAGGCCAAAATTGAGTTCTTATGCGATTTGCTTCAAACTCATTTTCAAAGATCTATATGAAAATTTATTTAAAACTGCATACCAATTTTCCGGAAAATTCACCTTCTGGGTGGAAAGTGGGTGGTAAATAGGGCGAAAGTTGAGTTTTCATGCGATTTGCTTCAAACTCATTTTCAAAGATCTATATAAAAATTCATTTAAAACTGCATACCAATTTTACGGAAAAATTCACACTCCCGGGTGGAAAGTGGGTGGTAAAAAGGCCAAAATTGAGTTCTTATGCGATTTGCTTCAAACTCATTTTCAAAGATCAATATGAAAATTCATTAAAAAATGCTTACCAAGTTTCCGGAAAATTCGCATTCCCGGGTGGAAAGTGGGTGGTAAAAAGGCCAAAGTTGAGTTTTTATGCGATTTGCCACAAACTTATTCTCAAAAAACAATCTGATAATTCATTTAAGACTGCAAACCAATTTTCCGAAAAATTCACATTCCCGGGTGGAAAGTGGGTGGTAAATAGGGCGAAAGTTGAGTTTTCATGCGATTTGCTTCAAACTCATTTTCAAAGATCTATAAAAAAATTCATTTAAAACTGCATACCAATTTTCCGGAAAATTCACCCCCCTGGGTGGAAAGTGGGTGGTAAATAGGGCGAAAGTTAAGTTTTCATGCGATTTGCTTCAAACTCATTTTCAAAAATCTATATCAAAATTCATTTAAAACTGCATACCAATTTTCCGGAAAATTCACTTTCTGGGTGGAAAGTGGGTGGTAAATAGGGCGAAAGTTGAGTTCATTTGCGATTTGCTTCGATCTCATTTTCAAGGATCAATATGAAAATTCATTAAAAACTGCATACGAATTTTCCGGAAAATTCACATTCCCGGGTGGAAAGTGGGTGGTGACAAGGCTATAGCTGAGTTTTTATGCGATTTGCTACAAACTCATTCTCAAAAATCAATATGATAATTCATTTAAGACTGCAAACCAATTTTCTGGAAAATTCACATTCCCGGGTGGAAAGTGGGTGGTAAAAAGGCCAAAGTTGAGTTCTTATGCGATTTGCTTCAAACTCATTTTCAAAGATCAATGTGAAAATTCATTAAAAACTGCTTACGAATTTTCCGGAAAATTCACATTCCCGGGTGGAAAGTGGGTGGTAAAAAGCTAAAGTTGAGTTTTTATAAGATTTGCTTCAAACTCATTTTCAAAGATGTTCATGAAAATTCATTAAAAACTGCATACCAATTTTCCGGAATATTCACCTTCTGGGTGGAAAGTGGGTGGTAAATAGGGCGAAAGTTGAGTTTTCATGCGATTTGCTTCAAACTCATTTTCAAAGATCTATATAAAAATTCATTTAAAACTGCATACCAATTTTACGGAAAAATTCGCACTCCCGGGTGGAAAGTGGGTGGTAAAAAAGCCAAAGTTGAGTTTTTATAAGATTTGCTTCAAACTCATTTTCAAAGATCTTCATGAAAATTCATTTAAAACTGCATACCAATTTTCCGGAAAATTCACCCCCCTGGGTGGAAAGTGGATGGTAAATAGGGCGAAAGTTAAGTTTTTATGCGATTTGCTTCAAACTCATTTTCAAAGATCTATATAAAAATTCATTTAAAACTGCATACCAATTTTCAGGAAAATTCACCTTCTGGGTGGAAAGTGGGTGGTAAATAGGGCGAAAGTTGAGTTTTTATAAGATTTGCTTCAAACTCATTTTCAAAGATCAATATGAAAATTCTTTAAAAACTGCATGCGAATTTTAAGGAAAATTCACATTCCCGGGTGGAAAGTGGGTGGTGACAAGGCCATAGCTGAGTTTTTATGCGATTTGCTACAAACTCATTCTCAAAAATCAAAATGATAATTCATTTAAGACTGAAAACCAATTTTCCGGAAAATTCACATTCCCGGGTGGAAAGTGGGTGGTAAATAGGGCGAAAGTTGAGTTCATTTGCGATTTGCTTCAATCTCATTTTCAAGGATCAATATGAAAATTCATTAAAAACTGCATACGAATTTTCCGGAAAATTCACATTCCCGGGTGGAAAGTGGGTGGTGACAAGGCCATAGCTGAGTTTTTATGCGATTTGCTACAAACTCATTCTCAAAAATCAATATGATAATTCATTTAAGACTGCAAACCAATTTTCCGGAAAATTCACATTCCCGGGTGGAAAGTGGGTGGTAAAAAGGCCAAAGTTGAGTTCTTATGCGATTTGCTTCAAACTCATTTTCAAAGATCAATGTGAAAATTCATTAAAAACTGCATACGAATTTTCCGGAAAATTCACATTCCCGGGTGGAAAGTGGGTGGTAAATAGGGCGAAAGTTGAGTTCATTTGCGATTTATTCCTTACTCATTTGCAAAGATCAATGTGAAAATTCATTAAAAACTGCATACCAATTTTCCGGAAAATTAACATTCCCTGGTGGAAAGTGGGTGGTAAAAAGGCGAAAGTTGAGTTCATTTGCAATTTATTCATAACTCATTTGCAAAGTTCAATATGAAAATTCATTAAAAACGGCATACCATTTACATTCCCGGGTGGAAAGTAGGTAAAAAGTAGGTTAAAACTGCAACTGGAAAATGTACCCTGTTGGGTAGAAAACTGTTGGTTAAGGTTGAAGGAAGTTACATTTTTGTGCGAATATGATTTTATACGGGGCGTAGCACCGCACGCCGGGAAATGCTAGTAAAACATATGCGAACTCATAAAAAAAAATTAACTTTAAATATGTCCTTCGGGCATTAAATGAAATGCGTGCGTGCGTGCGTGCCACAAATGCAAGCAAAACCAAATCTAAGAAATATATATATCTATATATATAAAAGAGTTTGTCCTCACTGGCGATTGGTGATTGGCGATTGGCAATCAACGCAGGGCCCAAACCATAAGAGCTAGATGGAAAATTCGGTCGGGAAATGTGGAAAATTCGCGGAAAACCGTTACATGCAACTTTTTTGTTTATCATCCGATCAGCTTCAAACTTAGTTTCAATGATCTATATAAAAAATAATTTATGACTGCATACAGATTTTCCGAAAAATTCACCCCCCTGGGTGGAAAATGGGTAGTCAAGGTTGTATGGGCGAAAGTTGAGTTCTTATGCGATTTGCTTCAAACTCATTTTCAAAGATCTTCATGAAAATTCATTAAAAACTGCATACCAATTTTCCGGAAAATTCAACCCCCTGGGTGGAAAGTGGGTGGTACATAGGGCGAAAGTTGAGTTTTCATGCGATTTGCTTCAAACTCATTTTCAAATATCTACATGAAAATTCATTTAAAACTGCATACCAATTTTCCGGAAAAATTCGGACTCCCGGGTGGAAAGTGGGTGGTAAAAAAGCCAAAGTTGAGTTTTTATAAGATTTGCTTCAAACTCATTTTCAAAGATCAATATGAAAATCCATTAAAAACTGCTTACCAAGTTTCCGGAAAATTCGCATTCCCGGGTGGAAAGTGGGTGGTAAAAAGGCCAAAGTTGAGTTCTAATGCGATTTGCTTCAAACTCATTTTCAAAGATCAATATGAAAATTCATTAAAAACTGCATACCAATTTTCCGGAAAGTTCACATTCCCGGGTGGAAAGTGGGTGGTGACAAGGCCATAGCTGAGTTTTTATGCGATTTGCTACAAACTCATTCTCAAAAATCAATATGATAATTCATTTAAGACTGCAAACCAATTTTCCGGAAAATTCACATTCCCGGGTGGAAAGTGGGTGGTAAAAAGGCCAAAGTTGAGTTCTTATGCGATTTGCTTCAAACTCATTTTCAAAGATCAATGTGAAAATTCATTAAAAACTGCATTCGAATTTTGCGGAAAATTCACCCCCCTGGGTGGAAAGTGGGTGGTAAATATGGCGAAAGTTGAGTTCATTTGCAATTTATTCCTAACTCATTTGCAAAGATCTATATAAAAATTCATTTAAAACTGCATACCAATTTTCAGGAAAATTCACCTTCTGGGTGGAAAGTGGGTGGTAAAAAGGCCAAAGTTGAGTTCTTATGCGATTTGCTTCAAACTCATTTTCAAAGATCAATGTGAAAATTCATTAAAAACTGCTTACGAATTTTCCGGAAAATTCACATTCCCGGGTGGAAAGTGGGTGGTAAAAAGCTAAAGTTGAGTTTTTATAAGATTTGCTTCAAACTCATTTTCAAAGATGTTCATGAAAATTCATTAAAAACTGCATACCAATTTTCCGGAATATTCACCTTCTGGGTGGAAAGTGGGTGGTAAATAGGGCGAAAGTTGAGTTTTCATGCGATTTGCTTCAAACTCATTTTCAAAGATCTATATAAAAATTCATTTAAAACTGCATACCAATTTTACGGAAAAATTCGCACTCCCGGGTGGAAAGTGGGTGGTAAAAAAGCCAAAGTTGAGTTTTTATAAGATTTGCTTCAAACTCATTTTCAAAGATCTTCATGAAAATTCATTTAAAACTGCATACCAATTTTCCGGAAAATTCACCCCCCTGGGTGGAAAGTGGATGGTAAATAGGGCGAAAGTTAAGTTTTTATGCGATTTGCTTCAAACTCATTTTCAAAGATCTATATAAAAATTCATTTAAAACTGCATACCAATTTTCAGGAAAATTCACCTTCTGGGTGGAAAGTGGGTGGTAAATAGGGCGAAAGTTGAGTTTTTATAAGATTTGCTTCAAACTCATTTTCAAAGATCAATATGAAAATTCTTTAAAAACTGCATGCGAATTTTAAGGAAAATTCACATTCCCGGGTGGAAAGTGGGTGGTGACAAGGCCATAGCTGAGTTTTTATGCGATTTGCTACAAACTCATTCTCAAAAATCAAAATGATAATTCATTTAAGACTGAAAACCAATTTTCCGGAAAATTCACATTCCCGGGTGGAAAGTGGGTGGTAAATAGGGCGAAAGTTGAGTTCATTTGCGATTTGCTTCAATCTCATTTTCAAGGATCAATATGAAAATTCATTAAAAACTGCATACGAATTTTCCGGAAAATTCACATTCCCGGGTGGAAAGTGGGTGGTGACAAGGCCATAGCTGAGTTTTTATGCGATTTGCTACAAACTCATTCTCAAAAATCAATATGATAATTCATTTAAGACTGCAAACCAATTTTCCGGAAAATTCACATTCCCGGGTGGAAAGTGGGTGGTAAAAAGGCCAAAGTTGAGTTCTTATGCGATTTGCTTCAAACTCATTTTCAAAGATCAATGTGAAAATTCATTAAAAACTGCATACGAATTTTCCGGAAAATTCACATTCCCGGGTGGAAAGTGGGTGGTAAATAGGGCGAAAGTTGAGTTCATTTGCGATTTATTCCTTACTCATTTGCAAAGATCAATGTGAAAATTCATTAAAAACTGCATACCAATTTTCCGGAAAATTAACATTCCCTGGTGGAAAGTGGGTGGTAAAAAGGCGAAAGTTGAGTTCATTTGCAATTTATTCATAACTCATTTGCAAAGTTCAATATGAAAATTCATTAAAAACGGCATACCATTTACATTCCCGGGTGGAAAGTAGGTAAAAAGTAGGTTAAAACTGCAACTGGAAAATGTACCCTGTTGGGTAGAAAACTGTTGGTTAAGGTTGAAGGAAGTTACATTTTTGTGCGAATATGATTTTATACGGGGCGTAGCACCGCACGCCGGGAAATGCTAGTAAAACATATGCGAACTCATAAAAAAAAATTAACTTTAAATATGTCCTTCGGGCATTAAATGAAATGCGTGCGTGCGTGCGTGCCACAAATGCAAGCAAAACCAAATCTAAGAAATATATATATCTATATATATAAAAGAGTTTGTCCTCACTGGCGATTGGTGATTGGCGATTGGCAATCAACGCAGGGCCCAAACCATAAGAGCTAGATGGAAAATTCGGTCGGGAAATGTGGAAAATTCGCGGAAAACCGTTACATGCAACTTTTTTGTTTATCATCCGATCAGCTTCAAACTTAGTTTCAATGATCTATATAAAAAATAATTTATGACTGCATACAGATTTTCCGAAAAATTCACCCCCCTGGGTGGAAAATGGGTAGTCAAGGTTGTATGGGCGAAAGTTGAGTTCTTATGCGATTTGCTTCAAACTCATTTTCAAAGATCTTCATGAAAATTCATTAAAAACTGCATACCAATTTTCCGGAAAATTCAACCCCCTGGGTGGAAAGTGGGTGGTACATAGGGCGAAAGTTGAGTTTTCATGCGATTTGCTTCAAACTCATTTTCAAATATCTACATGAAAATTCATTTAAAACTGCATACCAATTTTCCGGAAAAATTCGGACTCCCGGGTGGAAAGTGGGTGGTAAAAAAGCCAAAGTTGAGTTTTTATAAGATTTGCTTCAAACTCATTTTCAAAGATCAATATGAAAATCCATTAAAAACTGCTTACCAAGTTTCCGGAAAATTCGCATTCCCGGGTGGAAAGTGGGTGGTAAAAAGGCCAAAGTTGAGTTCTAATGCGATTTGCTTCAAACTCATTTTCAAAGATCAATATGAAAATTCATTAAAAACTGCATACCAATTTTCCGGAAAGTTCACATTCCCGGGTGGAAAGTGGGTGGTGACAAGGCCATAGCTGAGTTTTTATGCGATTTGCTACAAACTCATTCTCAAAAATCAATATGATAATTCATTTAAGACTGCAAACCAATTTTCCGGAAAATTCACATTCCCGGGTGGAAAGTGGGTGGTAAAAAGGCCAAAGTTGAGTTCTTATGCGATTTGCTTCAAACTCATTTTCAAAGATCAATGTGAAAATTCATTAAAAACTGCATACGAATTTTGCGGAAAATTCACCCCCCTGGGTGGAAAGTGGGTGGTAAATATGGCGAAAGTTGAGTTCATTTGCGATTTATTCCTAACTCATTTGCAAAGATCAATGTGAAAATTCATTAAAAACTGCATACCAATTTTCCGGAAAATAACATTCCCTGGTGGAAAGTGGGTGGTAAAAAGGCGAAAGTTGAGTTCATTTGCAATTTATTCATAACTCATTTGCAAAGTTCAATATGAAAATTCATTAAAAACGGCATACTATTTACAGTCCCGGGTGGAAAGTAGGTAAAAAGTAGGTTAAAACTGCAACTGAAAAATGTACCCTGCTGGGTAGAAAACTGTTGGTTAAGGTTGAAGGAAGTTACATTTTTGTGCGAATATGATTTTATACGGGGCGTAGCACCGCACGCCGGGAAATGCTAGTAAAACATATGCGAACTCATAAAAAAAAATTAACTTTAAATATGTCCTTCGGGCATTAAATGAAATGCGTGCGTGCGTGCGTGCCAAAAATGCAAGCAAAACCAAATCTAAGAAATATATATATCTATATATATAACAGAGTTTGTCCTCACTGGCGATTGGTGATTGGCGATTGGCAATCAACGCAGGGCCCAAACCATAAGAGCTAGATGGCTGAAATTTTCACAGTAGCTTAGGCATGTACCGAAAGTCAGCACTAAGAGCGGATTTTGGAAAATTCGGTCGGGAAATGTGGAAAATTCGCGGAAAACCGTTGCATGCAACTTTTTTGTTTATCATCCGATCAGCTTCAAACTTAGTTTCAATGATCTATATAAAAAATAATTAATGACTGCATACAGATTTTCCGGAAAATTCACCCCCCTGGGTGGAAAATGGGTAGTCAAGGTTGTATGGGCGAAAGTTGAGCTCTTATGCAATTTGCTTCAAACTCATTTTCAAAGATCTTCATGAAAATTCATTAAAAACTGCATACCAATTTTCCGGAAAATTCAACCCCCTGGGTGGAAAGTGGGTGGTAAATAGGGCGAAAGTTGAGTTTTCATGCGATTTGCTTCAAACTCAATTTTAAATATCTACATGAAAATTCATTTAAAACTGCATACCAATTTTACGGAAAAATTCACACTCCCGGGTGGAAAGTGGGTGGTAAAAAAGCCAAAGTTGAGTTTTTATAAGATTTGCTTCAAACTCATTTTCAAAGATCAATATGAAAATCCATTAAAAACTGCTTACCAAGTTTCCGGAAAATTCGCATTCCCGGGTGGAAAGTGGGTGGTAAAAAGGCCAAAGTTGAGTTCTTATGCGATTTGCTTCAAACTCATTTTCAAAGATCAATATGAAAATTCATTAAAAGCTGCATACGAATTTTCCGGAAAGTTCACATTCCCGGGTGGAAAGTGGGTGGTGACAAGGCCATAGCTGAGTTTTTATGCGATTTGCTACAAACTCATTCTCAAAAATCAATATGATAATTCATTTAAGACTGCAAACCAATTTTCCGGAAAATTCACAATCCCGGGTGGAAAGTGGGTGGTTACAAGGCCAAAGTTGAGTTCTTATGCGATTTGCTTCAAACTCATTTTCAAAGATCAATGTGAAAATTCATTAAAAACTGCATACCAATTTTCCGGAAAATTAACATTCCCTGGTGGAAAGTGGGTGGTAAAAAGGCGAAAGTTGAGTTCATTTGCAATTTATTCATAACTCATTTGCAAAGTTCAATATGAAAATTCATTTAAAACTGCATACCAATTTTCCGGAAAAATTCGGACTCCCGAGTGGAAAGTGGGTGGTAAAAAAGCCAAAGTTGAGTTTTTATAAGATTTGCTTCAAACTCATTTTCAAAGATCAATATGAAAATCCATTAAAAACTGCTTACCAAGTTTCCGGAAAATTCGCATTCCCGGGTGGAAAGTGGGTGGTAAAAGGCCAAAATTGAGCTCTTGTGCGATTTGCTTCAAACTCATTTTCAAAGATCAATATGAAAATTCATTAAAAACTGCATACCAATTTTCCGGAAAATTCAACCCCCTGGGTGGAAAGTGGGTGGTAAATAGGGCGAAAGTTGAGTTTTCATGCGATTTGCTTCAAACTCAATTTCAAATATCTACATGAAAATTCATTTAAAACTGCATACCAATTTTCCGCAAAAATTCGGACTCCCGGGTGGAAAGTGGGTGGTAAAAAGCCAAAGTTGAGTTTTTATAAGATATGCTTCAAACTCATTTTCAAAGATCAATATGAAAATCCATTAAAAACTGCTTACGAAGTTTCCGGAAAATTCGCATTCCCGGGTGGAAAGTGGGTGGTAAAAAGGCCAAAGTTGAGTTCTTATGCGATTTGCTTCAAAATCATTTTCAAAGATCAATATGAAAATTCATTAAAAACTGCAAACCAATTTTCCGGAAAGTTCACATTCCCGGGTGGAAAGTGGGTTGTAAATAGGGCAAAAGTTGAGTTTTTGTGCAATTTGATTCAAACTCATTTTCAAAGATCTATATGAAAATTCATTTAAAACTGCATACCAATTTTCCGGAAAATTCACATTCCCGGGTGGAGAGTGGGTGGTTAAAAGGCCAAAGTTGAGTTCTTATGCGATTTGCTTCAAACTCATTTTCAAAGATCAACATGAAAATTCATTTAAGACAGCATACCAATTATCCGGAAAATTCACATTCCCGGGTGGAAAGTGGGTGGTAAAAAAGCCAAAGTTGAGTTTTGTAAGATTTGCATCAAACACATTTTTAAAGATCAATATGAAAATTCATTAAAAACTGCTTACCAAGTTTCCGGAAAATTCGCATTCCCGGGTGGAAAGTGGGTGGTAAAAAGGCCAAAGTTGAGTTCTTATGCGATTTGCTTCAAACTCATTTTCAAAGATCAATATGAAAATTCATTTAAAACTGCATACGAATTTTCCGGAAAATTCACATTCCCGGGTGGAAAGTGGGTGGTAAAAAGGCCAAAATTGAGTTCTTATGCGATTTGCTTCAAACTCATTTTCAAAGATCTATATGAAAATTCATTTAAAACTGCAGACTAATTTTCCGGAAAATTCAGCCTCCTGGGTGGAAAGTGGGTGGTTAAAAGGCCAAAGTTGAGCTCTTATGCTATTTGCTTCAAACTCATTTTCAAAGATCAATATGAAAATTCATTAAAAACTGCATACCAATTTTCCGGAAAGTTCACATTCCCGGGTGGAAAGTGGGTGATAAAAAGGCCAAAGTTGAGTTCTTATGCGATTTGCTTCAATCTCATTTTCAAAGATCTACATGAAAATTCATTTAAAACTGCTTACCAATTTTCCGGAAAAATTCGCACTCCCGGGTGGAAAGTGGGTGGTAAAAAGGCCAAAGTTGAGTTTTCAAGCGATTTGCTTCAAACTCATTTTCAAAGATCTACATGAAAATTCATTTAAAACTGCTTACCAATTTTCCGGAAAAATTCGCACTCCCGGGTGGAAAGTGGGTGGTAAAAAGGCCAAAGTTGAGTTCTTATGCGATTTGCTTCAAACTCATTTTCAAAGATCAATATGAAAATTCATTAAAAACTGCATACCAATTTTCCGGAAAGTTCACATTCCCGGGTGGAAAGTGGGTGATAAAAAGGCCAAAGTTGAGTTCTTATGCGATTTGCTTCAATCTCATTTTCAAAGATCTATATGAAATTTCATTAAAAACTGCATACGAATTTTCCGGAAAATTCACATTCCCGGGTGGAAAGTGGGTGGTGACAAGGCCATAGTTGAGTTTTTATGCGATTTGCTTCAAACTCATTCTCAAAAATCAATATGAAAATTCATTTAAGACTGCAAACCAATTTTCCGGAAAATTCACATTCCCGGGTGGAAAGTGGGTGGTAAAAAGGCCAAAGTTGAGTTCTTATGCGATTTGCTTCAAAATCATTTTCAAAGATCAATATGAAAATTCATTAAAAACTGCAAACCAATTTTCCGGAAAATTCACATTCCCGGGTGGAAAGTGGGTGGTAAATAGGGCGAAAGTTGAGTTCATTTGCGATTATTCCTAACTCATTTGAAAAGATCAATGTGAAAATTCATTAAAAACTGCATACCAATTTTCAAGAAAATTAACATTCCCTGGTGGAAAGTGGGTGGTAAAAAGGCGAAAGTTGAGTTCATTTGCGATGTATTCCTAGCTCATTTGCAAAGTTCAATATGAAAATTCATTAAAAACTGCATACCATTTACATTCCCGGGTGGAAAGTAGGTAAAAAGTAAGTTAAAACTGCAACTTGAAAATTTACCCTGTTGGGTAGAAAAGTGTTGGTTAAGGTTGAAGGAAGTTACATTTTTGTGCGAATATGATTTTATACGGGGCGTAGCACCGCACGCCGGGAATTGCTAGTATATATATATTTAAATATATAAATATATATATTTATATATATCTACAAATTTAGCAAGCACCACTTTAAACATTTTCGTGACTTTATGTGGAGCAGCACACTTATATATACATAGATATATACTATATATGTAAGAGTTTGAATTATTGAATGTGTTCCTCTTGTCACATTTAATAGCACTAACATCGAGCCGCTCATGGCAATGTATACATCCGATGTTGCGGCATTCGATCGTC
This sequence comes from Hirtodrosophila cameraria, assembly GCA_949708635.1. Classification (NCBI taxonomy): domain Eukaryota; kingdom Metazoa; phylum Arthropoda; class Insecta; order Diptera; family Drosophilidae; genus Hirtodrosophila; species Hirtodrosophila cameraria. The sequence goes on from OX453089.1 coordinate 33,604,931, forward strand.
CAAAAAATCTCGAACTAGGTCCGTTGCGTTGAAAACGCATCCACACTTTCGCTTTCCAAAAGACAAAGCGTAACGGTGCAAATCTGCCGCTTCCAAAGGCCATAGCGTCAAAAAAACACAGACAAGTTGCTGCTCAAGACAGGCGTTGCGTAGACAAAATAGCATCCAAGCGTAGCTCCAAAAAGCGGTTGCTAGTCTCAGGCTGCTTGCGGCACAAAGCGGAGACAAGCGCTGATAGACTGCACCCTCATATAAAAAGGCACTGGCACAAGGCACTGAGAAAAACCGAAATTTAGAAACAGTCGGACTTATCCTTACCTGGCCAAAATTACCACAATTCTCTATTAAACGTTCCTCGAGTGATCGCTGGGACCAATGATGCACATTTATGGCTTTTCTTGCCAGAAGAATCACGTTTTCCAGACACACACGAGCGACTTATGTAATGCGCAGCGCATGCAGAATAATTCCAAAGTTGCACGCACAGATGATATAGGTTGTGTTCTGCACAAGAGACGTTCGCTCACTCTGTACTTAGGCGATTCTGAGTGATCAGCAGCCCACGCAATTAGCTAATTACCGAAGCTGCGCTTCACGAAAGCCGCTGTTACTAGGCCAAAGTTTGGTAAGCAACAGTAGATAAGAAAACGGCACAATTGTTCGATCCAGACGATTCTTATCCAAGGTGACTTAAGAGAAATGGTTGGCTAGAGATAAAGCAAGGTCAAACCCTTATTAATGCTCTCAGTAGCTGAATTCGCTTTGTCTGCCAATGGTATGTGTCAAGCAGTATACCAAATTTGGTTGCTCTAGCTTTAAAACTGTGGGAAAAACTGCGTTCATACAGACAGACGGACATTTCACAATCCCAATATACGCGTTCTTCAAGACTTTGTTCTAGAGCTATCTTGATGGAACTTTTCACAGATGCTTCTTCTTATTGCAGGTAGTACCTATACTTGAATTGGCCAGATCAGACCACTATAACATATAGCTGCAACAGGAACGATTGGTTGAAAAATTAGTTTTTGTATGAAAAACTTTTTTGTTTTTTTTAAGATAACTCAACCAAACTCACTTAACCTAAGAAAAGTTTATGCCTCATGACAAAATTCCATCGCAATCGGATCACTATATCTTATAGCTGCCATAGAAACGTTCGGATGAAAATAAGTTTCGGTATAAAAAACTTTTGTGTTTTTCAAAATATCTTGACCAAACTCATTATATCTAATTTATAGCACGTTCTTTATATGTTGACCAAATTTTATTAAAATAAGGTCACTTTATCTTGTAGCTGCCGTAGGAACAATCAGTTAAAAAATAAGTTTTCTTATGCAAATTTTTTCTGCAAGTCACGCCTAAGATAAAATTTCTTTATCGTTTCTTTTAAAAAATAAAAAATAGAGTATACAAATACATTAAGGCAAAGTAGGTCTTGACGTTTATCTCACCTCGTCTACTCCGCTACACCTCTTCCCAACAAGCGCACACGTCATGAGATAATGTGGCCGTTTTTGCAAATCTACATGTCTTAACAGAATTTGGTTTTCTCATGTTCTCATGTGACTGCGATATACTCTTTTTTTCGCCCCTTTGCGGCGTGGGCGTGGTAATTGTATTTTTGCTCAAGTCTTTCAAGTTTTGCCATCAATTTAAGTTTGGTTGGGCCCGTTGTACAGGTTTGGGAGAAACAAACATTGCTCGATTGCAAGGGCGGGGGTGGGCGTGGCCAAATTATTGGAGATCTTGACACTTTGTGTGCCTATGGTATATACCAATATGGATACCAAGTTTGGTTGCTCTAGCTTCAAAACTGTGGATAAAACCTGAGTTCATATAGACGGACAGACGGACATTTCACAAACCCAATATACTCTTTTTCTTTTTTTTTTTTCAAAAAAATTAAAAAAGAGTATAAAAACAGCTGATGAAATTAGCAAAATAAATCAAACCATGGAAAATAGTGTTTTATAGTAGAGTGAATTGAAGCCATTGCCAAAGAGACAGAACTACGTGGAACGTCCCCTCGTATATACAACAGTCACACAAAATATTTCGAAACGTATGTTTAATATTATTTATTGCTAATGTAATATCTATATATATAAAAGAGTTTGTCCTCACTGGCGATTGGTGATTGGCGATTGGCAATCAACGCAGGGCCCAAACCATTAGAGCTAGATGGCTGAAATTTTCACAGTAGCTTAGGCATGTACCGAAAGTGTGCACTAAGAGCGGATTTTGGAAAATTCGGTCGGGAAATGTGGAAAATTCGCGGAAAACCGTTGCATGCAACTTTTTTGTTTATCATCCGATCAGCTTCAAACTTAGTTTCAATGATCTATATAAAAAATAATTTATGACTGCATACAGATTTTCCGAAAAATTCACCCCCCTGGGTGGAAAATGGGTAGTCAAGGTTGTATGGGCGAAAGTTGAGTTCTTATGCGATTTGCTTCAAACTCATTTTCAAAGATCAATATGAAAATTCATTAAAAACTACATACCAATTTTCCGGAAAATTCAACCCCCTGGGTGGAAAGTGGGTGGTAAAAGGCCAAAATTGAGCTCTTATGCGATTTCCTTCAAACTCATTTTCAAAGATCTTCATGAAAATTCATTAAAAACTGCATACCAATTTTCCGGAAAATTCAACCCCCTGGGTGGAAAGTGGGTGGTAAATAGGGCGAAAGTTGAGTTTTCATGCGATTTGCTTCAAACTCAATTTCAAATATCTACATGAAAATTCATTTAAAACTGCTTACCAAGTTTCCGGAAAATTCGCATTTCCGGGTGGAAAGTGGGTGGTAAAAAGGCCATAGCTGAGTTTTTATGCGATTTGCTACAAACTCATTCTCAAAAATCAATATGATAATTCATTTAAGAATGCAAACCAATTTTCGGGAAAATTCACATTCCCGGGTGGAGAGTGGGTGGTTACAAGGCCAAAGTTGAGTTCTTATGCGATTTGCTTCAAACTCATTTTCAAAGATCAACATGAAAATTCATTTAAGACAGCATACCAATTATCCGGAAAATTCACATTCCCGGGTGAAAAGTGGGTGGTAAAATAGCCAAAGTTGAACTTTTGTAAGATTTGCATCAAACTCATTTTTAAAGATCAATATGAAAATTCATTAAAAACTGCTTACCAAGTTTCCGGAAAATTCGCATTCCCGGGTGGAAAGTGGGTGGTAAATAGGGCGAAAGTTGAGTTCATTTGCGATTTGCTTCAATCTCATTTTCAAGGATCAATATGAAAATTCATTAAAAACTGCATACGAATTTTCCGGAAAATTCACATTCGCGGGTGGAAAGTGGGTGGTAAAAAAGCCAAAGTTGAGTTTTTATGCGACTTGCTACAAACTCATTCTCAAAAATCAATATGATAATTCATTTAAGACTGCAAACCAATTTTCCGGAAAATTCACATTCCCGGGTGGAAAGTGGGTGGTAAAAAGGCCAAAGTTGAGTTCTTATGCGATTTGCTTCAAACTCATTTTCAAATATCAATATGAAAATTCATTAAAAACTGCATACCAATTCTCCGGAAAATTCACATTCCCAGGTGGAAAGTGGGTGGTAAATAGGGCGAAAGTTGAGTTTTCATGCGATTTATTATTTACTCATTTGCAAAGATCAATGTGAAAATTCATTAAAAACTGCATACCAATTTTCCGGAAAATTAACATTCCCTGGTGGAAAGTGGGTGGTAAAAAGGCGAAAGTTGAGTTCATTTGCAATTTATTCATAACTCATTTGCAAAGTTCAATATGAAAATTCATTAAAAACGGCATACTATTTACATTCCCGGGTGGAAAGTAGGTAAAAAGTAGGTTAAACTGCAACTGGAAAATGTACCCTGTTGGGTAGAAAACTGTTGGTTAAGGTTGAAGGAAGTTACATTTTTGTGCGAATATGATTTTATACGGGGCGTAGCACCGCACGCCGGGAAATGCTAGTAAAACATATGCGAACTCATAAAAAAAAATTAACTTTAAATATGTCCTTCGGGCATTAAATGAAATGCGTGCGTGCCAAAAATGCAAGCAAAACCAAATCTAAGAAATATATATATCTATATATATAACAGAGTTTGTCCTCACTGGCGATTGGTGATTGGCGATTGGCAATCAACGCAGGGCCCAAACCATAAGAGCTAGATGGCTGAAATTTTCACAGTAGCTTAGGCATGTACCGAAAGTCAACACTAAGAGCGGATTTTGGAAAATTCGGTCGGGAAATGTGGAAAATTCGCGGAAAACCGTTGCATGCAACTTTTTTGTTTATCATCCGATCAGCTTCAAACTTAGTTTCAATGATCTATATAAAAAATAATTAATGACTGCATACAGATTTTCCGGAAAATTCACCCCCTTGAAAATCCATTAAAAACTGCTAACCAATTTTCCGGAAAGTTCACATTCCCGGGTGGAAAGTGGGTTGTAAATAGGGCAAAAGTTGAGTTTTTGTGCAATTTGATTCAAACTCATTTTCAAAGATCTATATGAAAATTCATTTAAAACTGCATACCAATTTTCCGAAAAATTCACATTCCCGGGTGGAGAGTGGGTGGTTAAAAGGCCAAAGTTGAGTTCTTATGCGATTTGCTTCAAACTCATTTTCAAAGATCAACATGAAAATTCATTTAAGACAGCATACCAATTATCCGGAAAATTCACATTCCCGGGTGGAAAGTGGGTGGTAAAAAAGGCAAAGTTGAGTTTTGTAAGATTTGCATCAAACTCATTTTTAAAGATCAATATGAAAATTCATTAAAAACTGCTTACCAAGTTTCCGGAAAATTCGCATTCCCGGGTGGAAAGTGGGTGGTAAAAAGGCCAAAGTTGAGTTCTTATGCGATTTGCTTCAAACTCATTTTCAAAGATCAATATGAAAATTCATTTAAAACTGCATACGAATTTTCCGGAAAGTTCACATTCCCGGGTGGAAAGTGGGTGGTAAAAAGGCCAAAGTTGAGTTCTGATGCGATTTGCTTCAAACTCATTTTCAAACATCAATATGAAAATTCATTTAAGACTGCAAACCAATTTTCTGGAAAATTCACATTCCCGGGTGGAAAGTGGGTGGTAAAAAGGCCAAAGTTGAGTTCTTATGCGATTTGCTTCAGAATCATTTTCAAAGATCAATATGAAAATTCATTAAAAACTGCATACCAATTCTCCGGAAAATTCACATTCCCGGGTGGAAAGTGGGTGGTAAATAGGGCGAAAGTTGAGTTCATTTGCGATTATTCCTAACTCATTTGAAAAGATCAATGTGAAAATTCATTAAAAACTGCATACCAATTTTCAAGAAAATTAACATTCCCTGGTGGAAAGTGGGTGGTAAAAAGGCGAAAGTTGAGTTCATTTGCAATTTATTCCTAGCTCATTTGCAAAGTTCAATATGAAAATTCATTAAAAACTGCATACCATTTACATTCCCGGGTGGAAAGTAGGTAAAAAGTAAGTTTAAACTGCAACTTGAAAATTTACCCTGTTGGGTAGAAAAGTGTTGGTTAAGGTTGAAGGAAGTTACATTTTTGTGCGAATATGATTTTATACGGGGCGTAGCACCGCACGCCGGGAATTGCTAGTATATATATATTTAAATATATAAATATATATATTTATATATATCTACAAATTTAGCAAGCACCACTTTAAACATTTTCGTGACTTTATGTGGAGCAGCACACTTATATATACATAGATATATACTATATATGTAAGAGTTTGAATTATTGAATGTGTTCCTCTTGTCACATTTAATAGCACTAACATCGAGCCGCTCATGGCAATGTATACATCCGATGTTGCGGCATTCGATCGTCCAAAAAATCTCGAACTAGGTCCGTTGCATTGAAAACGCATCCACACTTTCGCTTTCCAAAAGACAAAGCGTAACGGTGCAAATCTGCCGCTTCCAAAGGCCATAGCGTCAAAAAAACACAGACAAGTTGCTGCTCAAGACAGGCGTTGCGTAGACAAAATAGCATCCAAGCGTAGCTCCAAAAAGCGGTTGCTAGTCTCAGGCTGCTTGCGGCACAAAGCGGAGACAAGCGCTGATAGACTGCACCCTCATATAAAAAGGCACTGGCACAAGGCACTGAGAAAAACCGAAATTTAGAAACAGTCGGACTTATCCTTACCTGGCCAAAATTACCACAATTCTCTATTAAACGTTCCTCGAGTGATCGCTGGGACCAATGATGCACATTTATGGCTTTTCTTGCCAGAAGAATCACGTTTTCCAGACACACACGAGCGACTTATGTAATGCGCAGCGCATGCAGAATAATTCCAAAGTTGCACGCACAGATGATATAGGTTGTGTTCTGCACAAGAGACGTTCGCTCACTCTGTACTTAGGCGATTCTGAGTGATCAGCAGCCCACGCAATTAGCTAATTACCGAAGCTGCGCTTCACGAAAGCCGCTGTTACTAGGCCGAAGTTTGGTAAGCAACAGTAGATAAGAAAACGGCACAATTGTTCGATCCAGACGATTCTTATCCAAGGTGACTTAAGAGAAATGGTTGGCTAGAGATAAAGCAAGGTCAAACCCTTATTAATGCTCTCAGTAGCTGAATTCGCTTTGTCTGCCAATGGTATGTGTCAAGCAGTATACCAAATTTGGTTGCTCTAGCTTTAAAACTGTGGGAAAAACTGCGTTCATACAGACAGACGGACATTTCACAATCCCAATATACGCGTTCTTCAAGACTTTGTTCTAGAGCTATCTTGATGGAACTTTTCACAGATGCTTCTTCTTATTGCAGGTAGTACCTATACTTGAATTGGCCAGATCAGACCACTATAACATATAGCTGCAATAGGAACGATTGGTTGAAAAATTAGTTTTTGTATGAAAAACTTTTTTGTTTTTTTTTAAGATAACTCAACCAAACTCACTTAACCTAAGAAAAGTTTATGCCTCATGACAAAATTCCATCGCAATCGGATCACTATATCTTATAGCTGCCATAGAAACGTTCGGATGAAAATAAGTTTCGGTATAAAAAACTTTTGTGTTTTTCAAAATATCTTGACCAAACTCATTATATCTAATTTATAGCACGTTCTTTATATGTTGACCAAATTTTATTAAAATAAGGTCACTTTATCTTGTAGCTGCCGTAGGAACAATCAGTTAAAAAATAAGTTTTCTTATGCAAATTTTTTCTGCAAGGCACGCCGAAGATAAAATTTCTTTATCGTTTCTTTTAAAAAATAAAAAATAGAGTATACAAATACATTAAGGCAAAGTAGGTCTTGACGTTTATCTCACCTCGTCTACTCCGCTACACCTCTTCCCAACAAGCGCACACGTCATGAGATAATGTGGCCGTTTTTGCAAATCTACATGTCTTAACAGAATTTGGTTTTCTCATGTTCTCATGTGACTGCGATATACTCTTTTTTTCGCCCCTTTGCGGAGTGGGCGTGGTAATTGTATTTTTGCTCAAGTCTTTCAAGTTTTGCCATCAATTTAAGTTTGGTTGGGCCCGTTGTACAGGTTTGGGAGAAACAAACATTGCTCGATTGCAAGGGCGGGGGTGGGCGTGGCCAAATTATTGGAGATCTTGACACTTTGTGTGCCTATGGTATATACCAATATGGATACCAAGTTTGGTTGCTCTAGCTTCAAAACTGTGGAAAAAACCTGAGTTCATATAGACGGACAGACGGACATTTCACAAACCCAATATACTCTTTTACTTTTTTTTTTTCAAAAAAATTAAAAAAGAGTATAAAAACAGCTGATGAAATTAGCAAAATAAATCAAACCATGGAAAATAGTGTTTTATAGTAGAGTGAATTGAAGCCATTGCCAAAGAGACAGAACTACGTGGAACGTCCCCTCGTATATACAACAGTCACACAAAATATTTCGAAACGTATGTTTAATACCTTAGTAAAATAACTATATGTGCACTGCTTTGAATTGCTTTTTTTTTCAACACCAATTTTCTTGATATATTTTATATTTTTATTTGGTTGGCTCTTAATAAGTAAAAAACAAAAAGGCAGAAAGAAATTCAATTTAATTTTTTTAAACCAAAAAAAAATTATTTTTGTATGTTTCACATAGAAAATGGGTATAACAGCAAAATATATTTTTTATGAAAAAATATTTCCAAGAAAAAAGTTTAAGGTTTATTAAACTGTCTTAATAATGAAAGGAGTTGCCCTTATGTTCCTGCAGCTTCTGCAGCCTGCGGGGCATTGAACCTGCCAAGTTTTGTAGAGTTGATAACTCAATCTTGGCCCATTCTGCAATGATAGCTTGTTTTAACTCCTTCAAGGTATCGTACTGCCTTGTACAGGCATAAACTTTTGCTGCAAGGATGCCCCACAGATCCTCAATCGGATTTAAGTCGGGACTCATTGCCGGCCTCTTCATCAACGGTATATTGTGGGTGTCAAAAAAATCCATTGTAGCCCGGGCAACATGAATCGGCGCGTTATCCTGCTGAAACGTCCATTGATCACCATGGAAATGCTCAGCAAATGGAATAAGCTCACTACTAATCAATTCTATATATGCTTGAGCATTCATCCGGCCGGATAAAAAACATATTGGAGACTTGCCTTTAGCACTAAAGGCAGCCCATATCATAAGCGATCCACCGCCATGGTTCCGCTTGTAACAAGTAGCCCGTGGATGACGCGGATCTCGCCAATATTTATGATGGCCGTCTGGACCGTCCAAATTAAATTTTTTTTCATCACTAAAAATTATATTTTCAAATTCGACGTCCCAGAACTTGTGTCTTTCATAAAAAGCAATGCGCGCATCTTTATGACGTTTAGTTAAGCGGGGTTTGCCAACTTTGTTTTGGTATGTGAGGTTAAAATTTTCGTGCAAAATTTGGCTCACACGTTGTCTGGTGATTGTTAACCCGAGTTCTGCTTTGATTTTGTTGCAGCTCATCATATCTTCGGTTGCTTACTGTCGCATGTGTCGTTTTGTACGGTTGCTAATGGTTGAAACGGGACCAATTCGACGATTTATGCGGTAATCGTCTGGATTCTTTAAAAATTTCGAAATAGTATTTCGATGACGATTAAGTAGTGAAGCGATTCGAACAGTTTTCATGCCGGCTAGTTTCATTCCCTTGATCTTTCCCTGTTCTTCCTCAGACAATTCAGTACCACGAGGCATTTTTAACTAAAAATGCAATTTTTTTAATATTTTGGTTGGTTTGATGCATTAATGAGTGCTTACGTACTTAATCAATACGCTTATCACTTTTCCTGTAACGATGCTAACACTGTGACTCTAAAAACACAAATAGGCATGAATGCACATATATCAGTTTTCTACGTAGAGCGCGACTTTGATTCCTTATCTAAGCTAACGATACTACAAATGCTGTTCAAAGAAGACAATAATTTGCGGTAATTGAACACAACAACAAGAGATAAGAACTGCATATTCAAAACAAACGAGCAGCTTTTACCTTTTAAGAAAACGAAAAAAAAAATTTTGCACATATAGTTATTTTACTAAGGTATTATTTATTGCTAATGTAATATCTATATATATAAAAGAGTTTGTCCTCACTGGCGATTGGTGATTGGCGATTGGCAATCAACGCAGGGCCCAAACCATTAGAGCTAGATGGCTGAAATTTTCACAGTAGCTTAGGCATGTACCGAAAGTGTGCACTAAGAGCGGATTTTGGAAAATTCGGTCGGGAAATGTGGAAAATTCGCGGAAAACCGTTGCATGCAACTTTTTTGTTTATCATCGGATCAGCTTCAAACATAGTTTCAATGATCTATATAAAAAATAATTAATGACTGCATACCAATTTTCCGGAAAATTCACCCCCCTGGGTGGAAAATGGGTAGTCAAGGTTGTATGGGCGAAAGTTGAGTTTTATGCGATTTGCTTCAAACTCATTTTCAAAGATCTATATGAAAATTCATTAAAAACTGCATACCAATTTTCCGGAAAATTCACATTCCCGGGTGGAAAGTGGGTTGTAAATAGGGCAAAAGTTGAGTTTTTGTGCAATTTGCTTCAAACTCATTTTCAAAGATCAATATGAAAATTCATTTAAAACTGCATACCAATTTTCCGGAAAATTCACATTCCCGGGTGGAGAGTGGGTGGTTACAAGGCCAAAGTTGAGTTCTTATGCGATTTGCTTCAAACTCATTTTCAAAGATCAACATGAAAATTCATTTAAGACAGCATACCAATTATCCGGAAAATTCACATTCCCGGGTGGAAAGTGGGTGGTAAAATAGCCAAAGTTGAACTTTTGTAAGATTTGCATCAAACTCATTTTTAAAGATCAATATGAAAATTCATTAAAAACTGCTTACCAAGTTTCCGGAAAATTCGCATTCCCGGGTGGAAAGTGGGTGGTAAAAAGGCCAAAGTTGAGTTCTTATGCGATTTGCTTCAAACTCATTTTCAAAGATCAATATGAAAATTCATTTAAAACTATATACGAATTTTCCGGAAAATTCACATTCCCAGGTGGAAAGTGGGTGGTAAAAAGGCCAAAATTGAGTTCTTATGCGATTTGCTTCAAACTCATTTTCAAAGATCTATATGAAAATTCATTTAAAACTGCATACCAATTTTCCGGAAAATTCAGCCTCCTGGGTGGAAAGTGGGTGGTTAAAAGGCCAAAGTTGAGCTCTTATGCTATTTGCTTCAAACTCATTTTCAAAGATCAACATGAAAATTCATTTAAGACAGCATACCAATTATCCGGAAAATTCACATTCCCGGGTGGAAAGTGGGTGGTAAAATAGCCAAAGTTGAACTTTTGTAAGATTTGCATCAAACTCATTTTTAAAGATCAATATGAAAATTCATTAAAAACTGCTTACCAAGTTTCCGGAAAATTCGCATTCCCGGGTGGAAAGTGGGTGGTAAAAAGGCCAAAGTTGAGTTCTTATGCGATTTGCTTCAAACTCATTTTCAAAGATCAATATGAAAATTCATTTAAAACTATATACGAATTTTCCGGAAAATTCACATTCCCAGGTGGAAAGTGGGTGGTAAAAAGGCCAAAATTGAGTTCTTATGCGATTTGCTTCAAACTCATTTTCAAAGATCTATATGAAAATTCATTTAAAACTGCATACCAATTTTCCGGAAAATTCAGCCTCCTGGGTGGAAAGTGGGTGGTTAAAAGGCCAAAGTTGAGCTCTTATGCTATTTGCTTCAAACTCATTTTCAAAGATCTTCATGAAAATTCATTTAAAACTGCATACCAATTTTCCGGAAAATTCAGCCTCCTGGGTGGAAAGTGGGTGGTTAAAAGGCCAAAGTTGAGCTCTTATGCTATTTGCTTCAAACTCATTTTCAAAGATCTATATGAAAATTCATTAAAAACTGCATACCAATTTTCCGGAAAATTCACATTCCCGGGTGGAAAGTGGGTTGTAAATAGGGCAAAAGTTGAGTTTTTGTGCAATTTGCTTCAAACTCATTTTCAAAGATCAATATGAAAATTCATTTAAAACTGCATACCAATTTTCCGGAAAATTCACATTCCCGGGTGGAGAGTGGGTGGTTACAAGGCCAAAGTTGAGTTCTTATGCGATTTGCTTCAAACTCATTTTCAAAGATCAACATGAAAATTCATTTAAGACAGCATACCAATTATCCGGAAAATTCACATTCCCGGGTGGAAAGTGGGTGGTAAAATAGCCAAAGTTGAACTTTTGTAAGATTTGCATCAAACTCATTTTTAAAGATCAATATGAAAATTCATTAAAAACTGCTTACCAAGTTTCCGGAAAATTCGCATTCCCGGGTGGAAAGTGGGTGGTAAAAAGGCCAAAGTTGAGTTCTTATGCGATTTGCTTCAAACTCATTTTCAAAGATCAATATGAAAATTCATTTAAAACTATATACGAATTTTCCGGAAAATTCACATTCCCAGGTGGAAAGTGGGTGGTAAAAAGGCCAAAATTGAGTTCTTATGCGATTTGCTTCAAACTCATTTTCAAAGATCTATATGAAAATTCATTTAAAACTGCATACCAATTTTCCGGAAAATTCAGCCTCCTGGGTGGAAAGTGGGTGGTTAAAAGGCCAAAGTTGAGCTCTTATGCTATTTGCTTCAAACTCATTTTCAAAGATCTTCATGAAAATTCATTTAAAACTGCATACCAATTTTCCGGAAAATTCAACCCCCTGGGTGGAAAGTGGGTGGTAAATAGGGCAAAAGTTGAGTTTTCAAGCGATTTGCTTCAAACTCATTTTCAAAGATCTACATGAAAATTCATTTAAAACTGCTTACCAATTTTCCGGAAAAATTCGCACTCCCGGGTGGAAAGTGGGTGGTAAAAAGGCCAAAGTTGAGTTCTTATGCGATTTGCTACAAACTCATTTTCAAAGATCAATATGAAAATTCATTAAAAACTGCATACCAATTTTCCGGAAAGTTCACATTCCCGGGTGGAAAGTGGGTGATAAAAAGGCCAAAGTTGAGTTCTTATGCGATTTGCTTCAATCTCATTTGCAAAGATCTATATGAAAATTCATTAAAAACTGCATACGAATTTTCCGGAAAATTCACATTCCCGGGTGGAAAGTGGGTGGTGACAAGGCCATAGTTGAGTTTTTATGCGATTTGCTTCAAACTCATTCTCAAAAATCAATATGAAAATTCATTTAAGACTGCAAACCAATTTTCTGGAAAATTCACATTCCCGGGTGGAAAGTGGGTGGTAAAAAGGCCAAAGTTGAGTTCTTATGCGATTTGCTTCAGAATCATTTTCAAAGATCAATATGAAAATTCATTAAAAACTGCATACCAATTCTCCGGAAAATTCACATTCCCGGGTGGAAAGTGGGTGGTAAATAGGGCGAAAGTTGAGTTCATTTGCGATTATTCCTAACTCATTTGAAAAGATCAATGTGAAAATTCATTAAAAACTGCATACCAATTTTCAAGAAAATTAACATTGCCTGGTGGAAAGTGGGTGGTAAAAAGGCGAAAGTTGAGTTCATTTGCGATTTATTCCTAGCTCATTTGCAAAGTTCAATATGAAAATTCATTAAAAACTGCATACCATTTACATTCCCGGGTGGAAAGTAGGTAAAAAGTAGGTTAAAACTGCAACTTGAAAATTTACCCTGTTGGGTAGAAAAGTGTTGGTTAAGGTTGAAGGAAGTTACATTTTTGTGCGAATATGATTTTATACGGGGCGTAGCACCGCACGCCGGGAATTGCTAGTATATATATATTTAAATATATAAATATATATATTTATATATATCTACAAATTTAGCAAGCACCACTTTAAACATTTTCGTGACTTTATGTGGAGCAGCACACTTATATATACATAGATATATACTATATATGTAAGAGTTTGAATTATTGAATGTGTTCCTCTTGTCACATTTAATAGCACTAACATCGAGCCGCTCATGGCAATGTATACATCCGATGTTGCGGCATTCGATCGTCCAAAAAATCTCGAACTAGGTCCGTTGCATTGAAAACGCATCCACACTTTCGCTTTCCAAAAGACAAAGCGTAACGGTGCAAATCTGCCGCTTCCAAAGGCCATAGCGTCAAAAAAACACAGACAAGTTGCTGCTCAAGACAGGCGTTGCGTAGACAAAATAGCATCCAAGCGTAGCTCCAAAAAGCGGTTGCTAGTCTCAGGCTGCTTGCGGCACAAAGCGGAGACAAGCGCTGTTAGACTGCACCCTCATATAAAAAGGCACTGGCACAAGGCACTGAGAAAAACCGAAATTTAGAAACAGTCGGACTTATCCTTACCTGGCCAAAATTACCACAATTCTCTATTAAACGTTCCTCGAGTGATCGCTGGGACCAATGATGCACATTTATGGCTTTTCTTGCCAGAAGAATCACGTTTTCCAGACACACACGAGCGACTTATGTAATGCGCAGCGCATGCAGAATAATTCCAAAGTTGCACGCACAGATGATATAGGTTGTGTTCTGCACAAGAGACGTTCGCTCACTCTGTACTTAGGCGATTCTGAGTGATCAGCAGCCCACGCAATTAGCTAATTACCGAAGCTGCGCTTCACGAAAGCCGCTGTTACTAGGCCAAAGTTTGGTAAGCAACAGTAGATAAGAAAACGGCACAATTGTTCGATCCAGACGATTCTTATCCAAGGTGACTTAAGAGAAATGGTTGGCTAGAGATAAAGCAAGGTCAAACCCTTATTAATGCTCTCAGTAGCTGAATTCGCTTTGTCTGCCAATGGTATGTGTCAAGCAGTATACCAAATTTGGTTGCTCTAGCTTTAAAACTGTGGGAAAAACTGCGTTCATACAGACAGACGGACATTTCACAATCCCAATATACGCGTTCTTCAAGACTTTGTTCTAGAGCTATCTTGATGGAACTTTTCACAGATGCTTCTTCTTATTGCAGGTAGTACCTATACTTGAATTGGCCAGATCAGACCACTATAACATATAGCTGCAATAGGAACGATTGGTTGAAAAATTAGTTTTTGTATGAAAAACTTTTTTGTTTTTTTTTAAGATAACTCAACCAAACTCACTTAACCTAAGAAAAGTTTATGCCTCATGACAAAATTCCATCGCAATCGGATCACTATATCTTATAGCTGCCATAGAAACGTTCGGATGAAAATAAGTTTCGGTATAAAAAACTTTTGTGTTTTTCAAAATATCTTGACCAAACTCATTATATCTAATTTATAGCACGTTCTTTATATGTTGACCAAATTTTATTAAAATAAGGTCACTTTATCTTGTAGCTGCCGTAGGAACAATCAGTTAAAAAATAAGTTTTCTTATGCAAATTTTTTCTGCAAGGCACGCCGAAGATAAAATTTCTTTATCGTTTCTTTTAAAAAATAAAAAATAGAGTATACAAATACATTAAGGCAAAGTAGGTCTTGACGTTTATCTCACCTCGTCTACTCCGCTACACCTCTTCCCAACAAGCGCACACGTCATGAGATAATGTGGCCGTTTTTGCAAATCTACATGTCTTAACAGAATTTGGTTTTCTCATGTTCTCATGTGACTGCGATATACTCTTTTTTTCGCCCCTTTGCGGAGTGGGCGTGGTAATTGTATTTTTGCTCAAGTCTTTCAAGTTTTGCCATCAATTTAAGTTTGGTTGGGCCCGTTGTACAGGTTTGGGAGAAACAAACATTGCTCGATTGCAAGGGCGGGGGTGGGCGTGGCCAAATTATTGGAGATCTTGACACTTTGTGTGCCTATGGTATATACCAATATGGATACCAAGTTTGGTTGCTCTAGCTTCAAAACTGTGGAAAAAACCTGAGTTCATATAGACGGACAGACGGACATTTCACAAACCCAATATACTCTTTTTCTTTTTTTTTTTCAAAAAAATTAAAAAAGAGTATAAAAACAGCTGATGAAATTAGCAAAATAAATCAAACCATGGAAAATAGTGTTTTATAGTAGAGTGAATTGAAGCCATTGCCAAAGAGACAGAACTACGTGGAACGTCCCCTCGTATATACAACAGTCACACAAAATATTTCGAAACGTATGTTTAATATTATTTATTGCTAATGTAATATCTATATATATAAAAGAGTTTGTCCTCACTGGCGATTGGTGATTGGCGATTGGCAATCAACGCAGGGCCCAAACCATAAAAGCTAGATGGCTGAAATTTTCACAGTAGCTTAGGCATGTACCGAAAGTGTGCACTAAGAGCGGATTTTGGAAAATTCGGTCGGGAAATGTGGAAAATTCGCGGAAAACCGTTGCATGCAACTTTTTTGTTTATCATCGGATCAGATTCAAACATAGTTTCAATGATCTATATAAAAAATAATTTATGCCTGCGTACCAATTTTCCACCCCCCTGGGTGGAAAATGGGTAGTCAAGGTTGTATGGGCGAACGTTGAGCTCTTATGCGATTTGCTTCAAACTCATTTTCAAAGATCTATATGAAAATTCATTTAAAACTGCATACCAATTTTCCGGAAAATTCACATTCCCGGGTGGAAAGTGGGTTGTAAATAGGGCAAAAGTTGAGTTTTTGTGCAATTTGATTCAAACTCATTTTCAAAGATCTATATGAAAATTCATTAAAAACTGCATACCAATTTTCCGGAAAATTCACATTCCCGGGTGGAGAGTGGGTGGTTAAAAGGCCAAAGTTGAGTTCTTATGCGATTTGCTTCAAACTCATTTTTAAAGATCAATATGAAAATTCATTTAAGACAGCATACCAATAATCCGGAAAATTCACATTCCCGGGTGGAAAGTGGGTGGTAAAAAAGCCAAAGTTGAGTTTTTGTAAGATTTGCTTCAAACTCATTTTCAAAGATCAATATGAAAATTCATTAAGAACTGCTTACCAAGTTTCCGGAAAATTCGCATTCCCGGGTGAAAAGTGGGTGGTAAAAGGCCAAAGTTGAGTTCTTATGCGATTTGCTTCAAACTCATTTTCAAAGATCAATATGAAAATTCATTTAAAACTGCATACCAATTTTCCTGAAAATTCACATTCCCGGGTGGAAAGTGGGTGGTAAAAAGGCCAAAGTTGAGTTCTTATGCGATTTGCTTCAAACTCATTTTCAAAGATCAATATGAAAATTCATTTAAAACTGCATACCAATTTTCCGGAAAATTCACATTCCCGGGTGGAAAGTGGGTGGTAAAAAGGCGAAAGTTGAGTTCATTTGCGATGTATTCGTAACTCATTTGCAAAGATCTTCATGAAAATTCATTAAAAACTGCATGCCAATTTTCCGGAAAATTCACATTCCCGGGTGGAAAGGGGGTGGTAAAAAGGCCAAAGTTGAGTTCTTATGCGATTTGCTTCAAACTCATTTTCAAAGATCTTCATGAAAATTCATTTAAAACTGCATACCAATTTTCCGGAAAGTTCACATTCCCGGGTGGAAAGTGGGTGGTTAAAAGGCCAAAGTTGAGTTCTTATGCGATTTGCTTCAAACTCATTTTAAAAGATCTATATTAAAATTCATTTAAAACTGCATACCAATTTTCCGGAAAGTTCACATTCCCGGGTGGAAAGTGGGTGGTTAAAAGGCCAAAGTTGAGTTCTTATGCGATTTGCTTCAAACTCATTTTCAAAGATCAATGTGAAAATTCATTAAAAACTGCTGCCCAATTTTCCGGAAAATTCACATTCCCGGGTGGAAAGTGGGTGGTAAAAAGGCCAAAGTTGAGTTCATTTGCGATTTATCCCTAATTCATTTGCAAAGATCAATGTGAAAATTCATTAAAAACTGCATACCAATTTTCCGGAAAATTCACATTCCCGGGTGGAAAGTGGGTGGTAAAAAGGCGAAAGTTGAGTTCATTTGCGATGTATTCCTAACTCATTTGCAAAGATCTATATGAAAATTCATTGAAAACTGCATGCCAATTTTCCGGAAAATTCACATTCCCGGGTGGAGAGTGGGTGGTTAAAAGGCCAAAGTTGAGTTCTTATGCGATTTGCTTCAAACTCATTTTCAAAGATCAATATGAAAATTCATTTAAAACTGCATACCAATTTTCCGGAAAGTTCACATTCCCGGGTGGAAAGTGGGTGGTTAAAAGGCCAAAGTTGAGTTCTTATGCGATTTGCTTCAAACTCATTTTCAAAGATCAATGTGAAAATTCATTAAAAACTGCTTACCAATTTTCCGGAAAATTCACATTCCCGGGTGGAAAGTGGGTGGTTAAAAGGCCAAAGTTGAGTTCATTTGCGATTTATCCCTAATTCATTTGCAAAGATCAATGTGAAAATTCATTAAAAACTGCATACCAATTTGCCGGAAAATTCACATTCCCGGGTGGAAAGTGGGTGGTTAAAAGGCCAAAGTTGAGTTCTTATGCGATTTGCTTCAAACTCATTTTCAAAGATCAATATGAAAATTCATTTAAGACAGCATACCAATTTTCCGGAAAATTCACATTCCCGGGTGGAAAGTTGGTGGTAAAAAGGCCAAAGTTGAGTTCATTTGCGATTTATCCCTAATTCATTTGCAAAGATCAATGTGAAAATTCAATAAAAACTGCATACCAATTTTCCGGAAAATTCACATTCCCGGGTGGAAAGTGGGTGGTAAAAAGGCGAAAGTTGAGTTCATTTGCGATTTATTCCTAACTCATTTGCAAAGATCTATATGAAAATTCATTAAAAACTGCATACCAATTTTCCGGAAAATTCACATTCCCGGGTGGAAAGTGGGTGGTAAAAAGGCCAAAGTTGAGTTCTTATGCGATTTGCTTCAAACTCATTTTCAAAGATCAATATGAAAATTCATTTAAGACAGCATACCAATTATCCGGAAAATTCAGCCTCCTGGGTGGAAAGTGGGTGCTAAAAAAGCCAAAGTTGAGTTTTTGTAAGATTTGCTTCAAACTCATTTTCAAAGATCAATATGAAAATTCATTTAAGACAGCATACCAATTATCCGGAAAATTCAGCCTCCTGGGTGGAAAGTGGGTGCTAAAAAAGCCAAAGTTGAGTTTTTGTAAGATTTGCTTCAAACTCATTTTCAAAGATCAATATGAAAATTCATTAAAAACTGCATACCAATTTTCCGGAAAATTCACATTCCCGGGTGGAGAGTGGGTGGTTAAAAGGCCAAAGTTGAGTTCTTATGCGATTTGCTTCAATCTCATTTTCAAGGATCAATATGAAAATTCATTTAAGACAGCATACCAATTTTCCGGAAAATTCACATTCCCGGGTGGAAAGTTGGTGGTAAAAAGGCCAAAGTTGAGTTCATTTGCGATTTATCCCTAATTCGTTTGCAAAGATCAATGTGAAAATTCAATAAAAACTGCATACCAATTTTCCGGAAAATTCACATTCCCGGGTGGAAAGTGGGTGGTAAAAAGGCGAAAGTTGAGTTCATTTGCGATTTATTCCTAACTCATTTGCAAAGATCTATATGAAAATTCATTAAAAACTGCATACCAATTTTCCGGAAAATTCACATTCCCGGGTGGAGAGTGGGTGGTTAAAAGGCCAAAGTTGAGTTCTTATGCGATTTGCTTCAATCTCATTTTCAAGGATCAATATGAAAATTCATTTAAGACAGCATACCAATTTTCCGGAAAATTCACATTCCCGGGTGGAAAGTTGGTGGTAAAAAGGCCAAAGTTGAGTTCATTTGCGATTTATCCCTAATTCATTTGCAAAGATCAATGTGAAAATTCAATAAAAACTGCATACCAATTTTCCGGAAAATTCACATTCCCGGGTGGAAAGTGGGTGGTAAAAAGGCGAAAGTTGAGTTCATTTGCGATTTATTCCTAACTCATTTGCAAAGATCTATATGAAAATTCATTAAAAACTGCATACCAATTTTCCGGAAAATTCACATTCCCGGGTGGAAAGTGGGTGGTAAAAAGGCCAAAGTTGAGTTCTTATGCGATTTGCTTCAAACTCATTTTCAAAGATCTTCATGAAAATTCATTAAAAACTGCTTACCAAGTTTCCGGAAATTTCGCATTCCCGGGTGGAAAGTTGGTGGTAAAAATTCCAAAGTTGAGTTCTTATGCGATTTGCTTCAAACTCATTTTCAAAGATCTATATGAAAATTCATTTAAAACTGCATACCAATTTTCCGGAAAATTCACATTCCCGGGTGGAAAGTGGGTGGTAAAAAGGCCAAAGTTGAGTTCTTATGCGATTTGCTTCAAACTCATTTTCAAAGATCAATATGAAAATTTATTTAAGACAGCATACCAATTTTCCGGAAAATTCACATTCCCGTGTGGAAAGTGGGTGGTAAATAGGGCGAAAGTTGAGTTCATTTGCGATTTATCCCTTATTCATTTGCGAAGATCAATGTAAAAATTCATTAAAAACTGCTTACCAATTTTCCGGAAAATTCACATTCCCAGGTGGAAAGTGGGTGGTAAAAAGGCGAAAGTTGAGTTCATTTGCGATTTATTCCTAACTCATTTGCAAAGTTCAATATGAAAATTCATTAAAAACTGCATACCATTTACATTCCCGGGTGGAAAGTAGGTAAAAAGTAGGTTAAAACTGCAACTGGAAAATTTACCCTGTTGGGTAGAAAACTGTTGTTTAAGGTGGAAGGAAGTTACATTTTTGTGCGAATATGATTTTAAACGGGGCGTATTACCGCACGCCGGGAAATGCTAGTCAATATATATAAAAGAGTTTGTCCTCACTGGCGATTGGCAATCAACGCACGGCCCAAACCATAAGAGCTAGATGGCTGAAATTTTTACAGTAGCTTAGGCATGTACCGAAAGTGAGCACTAAGAGCGGATTTTGGAAAATTCGGTCGGGAAATGTGGAAAATTCGCGGAAAACCGTTGCATGCAACTTTTTTGTTTATCAGCCGATCAGCTTCAAACTTAGTTTCAATGATCTACATAAAAAATAATTTATGACTGCATACAGATTTTCCGGAAAATTCACCCCCCTGGGTGGAAAATGGGTAGTCAAGGTTGTATGGGCGAAATTTGAGTTCTTATGCGATTTGCTTCAAACTCATTTTCAAAGATCTATATAAAAGTTCATTAAAAACTGCATACCAATTTTCCGGAAAATTCGAACATCCGAAATTTGAAATAAACATGATCTGCGTATGGTATACAGGAACCTGCATGCCAAGTTTGGTGTCTCTAGCTCTTATAGTCTCTGAGATCGACGCGTTCATACAGACAGACGGACATGGCTACTTCAAGAATATATATAGTTTATATAGTCGGAAATGCCTCCTCCTGTATGTTACACACATTTGCAGTACTTTACAACTCCCTTTTTCCCATTTTTAATGGGAACAGGGAGTAAAAACTTTCTCAGATTGATGAGAGCATATAACTTCAATGAAGTAAACTTGTGATAAAGTAAACTTGTGCTCAAATAGATAAGAGTATATTACTTCACAGATGTATTTCGTTGGTTATGTTGTTTTCAAAGGTTTTCAAAGGTTCATTGGATGAACTTATTCTAAGCGGCTGCTGACAAGCAGCGTCTGACACACCGCGGTTTTTAATTGGCCCAGATATAATTATCTTTTCTTTTTAACTTAAGTATAACAATGATCTTATTCTATTAACCAACTGCAGGCTGTTGCTATCAGGCCGCTTCTGGCAAGAATTTAGCGTGGGAGTAAGCTGTAGCGTGGCAGAAAGCAGAACCATAAGCAAAGTAAACATAAAAAGTAAGAATGCGCTAGTCGAGCACACACGAAACTCTCTGTACGCGGGTTAAACGCTGGCAGCAATTTATCAGCGGTGCTAAATCTAAGATTATAATGGAATGGTCGCCCTTGGTAGATAGGCTATCGCGGGAAGTCAATTTGAAACTGGAGGTCGCCAGGTATCCAGAGTTCGCATAATAGCGACCGATCACTCCCTCGGCCATGCATCCATCGGCATATGCAGTGATACCTTGGATTGGGGTAATTTGAAAGAGTTTTCTTCTCTTCGCCCGACAACAATTTGTCAGCACCCTCGGCAGAGTCATTACTGTGTCAAGGGTCTGCTTCCAGTCGCCCTTACGTGGAGAGTATAGTCGCACTTCCGAACAACTTTAATGAAAGTTGCAGAAGACAAGATAATCTACTAGAACCTTCTGGAACCTTATAGAATTACGCATACATATGTATGTAGAAGTGTGTGTAAAAATGCAATGTTTTCAACAGCACACTAACCCTGCACACATGCACGACCAAACAAGCCGCCAAAAATGTATTGTTATATTATGCTTTTCGTAAAATTGTGTAACAAAGACGATCAAAATCGATAAATATATTTGCTTGGACATCATTGTTGCAGGCAAAACACTTATTATTGTTAAAAACGTTAAAAATCACAAAAAATATTAAATTAAAAATCGATTGACGGCGACGCACGTTAAACGTTAGAAAAATCGCAGCCACAAGACAGAGATGGGTGAAGCTCATCGTTACATCGATACGTATCAATGCGAAATATCGACTAGACCCAATACGATATTTAATTTCAGCAAGAATATTTTATTTTATTTTATAATGCTTACAAATAAATAAGGTGTACACAAGCTAATGTGCAAATTAGATGTAGTAGGGCTAAAATCTTATTGGTATAACGGGCAGTATTGCAAAATGCTAAGATGCCACATATTCACATTTTGACAGTGGCAATGCTGAGAAAATGCAATTGCAAAATGGCAACGCTGGGCGGGCAAACGTGTGTACATACGTACATACATATTTTTATGCTAGCCATTGGCATATGCGTTTATGTATATAAGTTAAATTCTTTTAGATTTTGTTTTATAAAACAATTAACTTTATTAAGTCGAGCTGGACTGTTCTTGGTTGTTACAATTTTAAGACTAATTAGACTAAGCTAATGAGAACCCTAAGAGAGCTATGTGCATTGGCGGCGACGTTGGCAGAAGCGTCAGCGGCGTTGCGAAACTTTTGGAGCACATGACTTGTTGCCAAATGTTCTAGGAATTTTGGCAATTGGGTTGCGCGTGCGGGAAGTTATCCAGACGCTAGGCTCAGCATTATTAGGGCTACTGCACCTGACGGCCGGATGTTTTTGCAGTTGCAGTTTGGAGCTTTTTGATATTTTTGTTGTTAACTTATATATAAACCAACATGCATACATACATAATCATACACATTTATATGTACTTACATATGTATATACACGCAACTTCCCAATAAACACAGAAACGGATGCGGATCCGTTACGAACCCGTTACGAATCCGTTTTAGATGAAAAAAAACGGACTGATCCGCAACGGATCCGTAACGGGTCCGTTTCGTTACGGACCCGTTACGGATCCGTTTCAGATCCGTTTTTTCAGGATATATCGGATCAGTTATGGATCCATTACGGATCCGTTTCGGATCCATTTTTTCATGATAAACCGGACCCGTTACGGATCCGCTCTCTGGTCGAAAATCAATAATCCCCTTTTTTTTATTTTTTTCTATTTTCATTGCTTGCCATTTTAATTTTAAAACAAAACAAAATTATAAAAAAGCTGAAATAGAAAAAAAAAAAATGTTTCAACAAAAATCAGCTCGAACCGGTGCTACTCGGCTCACTGAGTGACAACATTACCAGCTGGGCTATTGAAGCTTGTAAAACGTCCTCGTCAAGTGTTTTCTACAAAACTTAACATAGAAATTCGCGTTAAGAACTAGTTTTGATTTCCTTAAAAATGATTAAAAAAGTGACAAAAACATTTAATGCCTATAAAAAAACGAGTAAAATAAAAATCCGTTTATTACATTCCAATAAACACAGAAACAGATGTGGATCCGTAACGGACCCTTTTACGGATTCCGTTTTAGCCGAAAAAAAACGGACTGATTTACGATTTACGCCAACTTTGTAGTCGAATATCTTTGAATTTTTGCTTTTACCAATTAGGCTCTCTTCTACTATTCTATTATTAATTTTATTGCAAAAACTGTGCTTTTTACAAAAAGTTTTCGAATTTGAATGCGTCAAATTTGTTTAAGGAACCAATATTTCTAACATCCTCAGCTAAGTGCGTCAGACAATGTGTGTTGTACGTTAAGGCAGAAATGAGGCTGGTAAAAAACACCGTGGCTCGCCTATCTGAAGAGGTATTTACTCTTACAAGAGATTTAAAAAACTCTACAGCATGTCAGCAGCAACTGTAATTCGTCTAGCTATAACTAGTTAATTAGTTAGTTAGCTATAATTATTTAATAAGACTTATGAAAAAATATTAAAAAACAAAATATCTACTGTTAAACCAATCAGCGCTCACAGTAGAATTTTCATAATGTCCCAATAATCCAAACGCGTCCGTTACGGAACGTTGCGGATCAGTCTGTTTTTTCGGCTAAAGCAGATCCGTAACGGGTCCGTAACGGATCCGCATCCCTTTCTGTGTTTATTGGGGTCTTTGTTGTATCATATCTGTCGCAAATTTGAACAGGCCGGTAGTCCAGACGTCTAACACTTCCACCGTTGTACATTGAGGCACGCGTTCGAATCCCAGCGGAAGCCAAATTATAATTTGAGTTTATTTGATATTTATAAAATGTTTATAATAATAAAACTGTTAAATAATGTAATGTTAGCAGGAAAATTGTTAAAGTTAGCAGAAAAATTGTTACAATTCACACATCACACATAAAAAAAAAAAAACTGGCTAAGTTAATTTTTTTTATCCACAAAATCAGATCAGAAACGGATCCGAAACGGAATCCGTTTCGGACAAAATGTCTGTCAAAACGGATCCGTTACGGATCCGTAACGGACTGGTTTATTGGGTTTGCACATTGAGTGTATATGTATCTGCATACTACATACATAGTTACTTAAATTTTTACTTTGCCCTCGCTCGCACACGTTCGTTGATGTACTTAACAGTAAGTGCTCGCGCTCGCTTGCACACTTGCTCTGGCCACGCAGTACAAATTATATTTTTGTTTTCCTTAATAACTTCTTTGCGTATGAACCGATTGTTTTGAAACTTGCAGTATCTGTTAACTACATAAATGTTAAGGTGCTTGTCAAATTACAAGACTGTATCTTTAAAATTGTGGGAGCGTTTTTCGATTTGCGGTGGTACGGGGGGGTGGATTCGAAATTTGAAATAAACTTGATCTGCGTATGGTATACAGGAACCTACATGCCAAGTTTGGTGTCTCTAGCTCATATAGTCTCCGAGATCGACGAGCTCATACACGGACGGACATGCCTAGATCGTCACGGCTGTTGATGCTGATCAAGAATATATATAGTTTATATAGTCGGAAATGCCTCCTTCTGTCTGTTACACAAATTTGCAGTACTTTATAACTCCCTTTTTCCCATTTTTAATGGGAGCAGGGAGTAAACACTGCTAATAACGCAGTTATTCAATTAATATTTAAAAAGAAACAAGTAAGAATACTCTAGTCGAGTGTGCCCGACTACGAGACTCCCTGCTCCCACTTGCATTTCAAGCAGTTCAGCGGCAACACAAGCAAGCAGCGTACTCAACTT
Source organism: Hirtodrosophila cameraria (assembly GCA_949708635.1). NCBI lineage: Eukaryota > Metazoa > Arthropoda > Insecta > Diptera > Drosophilidae > Hirtodrosophila > Hirtodrosophila cameraria. Next base: position 33,629,888 of record OX453089.1, read on the forward strand.
GCACAGTGCATGTCAAACTGTTGTTTCTGCCTGCTGAGACAGGGGAAATAAGTTCTTCCATAACTTTGGTGCTATTTATCCGATCGTGTTGAAATTTACACATCCGAAAGACATTGATTAAACATACATGTGTACCAAATTAAAGCTTTATCTTTAAAATTGTGGCTGTGGGAGTCTTTTGCGATTTGCGTGGGTGCGGGGGGGTGCATTCGAAATTTGAAATAAACTTGATCTGCGTATGGTATACATGAACCTTCATGCCAAGTTTGGTGTCTCTAGCTCTTATAGTCTCTGAGATCTGTGTGTTCATACGGACAGACAGACAGACAGACGGACATGGCTAGTTCGTCTCGGCTGTTGATCCTGATCAAGAATATATATATCCCATTTTTAATGGGAACAGGGAGTAAAAAAAACTCGTTAAAAGAGAAAGGTTGTGAACTGTTCTTTACGGACAGCTCAATAAGTGAAGATTTCTCAGGTTGTGCAATCGTACACAATATAATTTCAGACACAATCAAAAGTTTTTATACAGATAAAAAGCTGTCGTCACTCACTGCTGAACTCATTGCCAAAGATAAAGCCATAGATTTTTCCATTGATAAGAATTTCTCTAACATTGCCATTTTGACAGTCAGCTTACAGTTCATTTTACTTTTAAGCCAACATAACACAGATAACTATATTGCTAACGACATACTTAACAAAATTAAAGCTATCAGTAATATTAAGTTAGTAGAAATTCATCACATTCCCAGTCATTTTAAAATAAAGGTAATGAAATCGCTGCAAAAATTTCAGAAATGATGGAAATTATATATCGTTACGCTGGACCTTAAATGATGCAATAAACTTTATAAGAAATGAAATTAGTCTGGACTGGGAAAGGGATTATAGCGCATTCGCAATTGAACGAGATAAACGTTATTGTAATCTTTTTTCACATACAAAATCCAAGCAATGGTTTAATAACCAACAAGTAAGAACGTTGCAATCGGATGCCCCCGACTGCGATATACTCTTTTTTTGTGGAGTCAGAAGTGGGCGTGGCAATTGTATTTTCGATCAAATCTTTCAAGTTTTACCATCAATTTAAATTTGGCTGGGCCTGTTCTACAGGTTTAGGAGAAACAAACATTGCTCGATTGCCAGGGCGGGGGTGGGCGTAGCCAAATTATTTGACAATGTCGTTGCCTTTCCGCTAAGCTTGAATTATCCCACTTTATCATACTCTCGCTTATGCCCTTTCGGATAAGCGAGCGTACTTTGACTTCAATATCTGACAAAGAGAAGCACAAAAGAGACAGCCAAAATTCAAAACGGCTACTCTTAACAAGCGGCGTTGCCACCTAAGCTCAATATCTTTGCTCCGGTATCGATAGGCAAAGGCCCACATGCAACAATGCTAGCCATTGGCATATGCGTTTATGGATATATATATAAACCAACATGCATACATACATTATCATACACATTTATATGTACTTAAATATGTATATACACGCAACTTTGCACATTGAGTGTATATGTATATGTATCTGCATACTACATATCCTGTTATATACATTTTTACTTTGCGCTCGTTCGTTGATGATCCGAAATTTGAAATAAACTTGATCTGCGTATGGAATACAGGAACCTACATGCCAAGTTTGGTGTCTCTAGCTCTTCTAGTCTCTTAGATTGAAGCGTACATACGGGCAGAGGGACATTGCTATATCGTTGATGCTGATCAAGAATATATATAGTTAATATATTCGAAAATGCTTCCTTCTGCTTGTTACATACATTTTAACTCATTTTTCCTATATTTTATGGGAACAGCGAGTAAAAAGAGTATATTGGGTTTGTGAAATGTCCGTCTGTCCGTCTGTATGAAAGCAGTTTTTTTCCACAGTTTTGAAGCTAGAGCAACCGAACTTGGTGTATATGTTGGTATATACCATAGGCAGACAAAGTATCAAGATTTCCTCCCCACCCAATTGTACAATTTTTTGGTACAAATATATGTTGTTTCAATATTGATCAGCTGTGTAAACTTCATAGCGATCGGATAAATAACACCAAAGTTACTGAAGAATCTATTACCCCCGTCTCAGCAGGCAGAAACAACAGTTTGACATCCACTGGCCAAGTAAAGTGCTTCTTGCTTTTACTGCCGCTGAACTGCTTAAAATGCAAGTTGGGAGCAGGGAGTCTCGTAGTAGGGCACACTCGACTAGAACATTCTTACTTGTTTCTTTTTTTTTCCAAAAAATTAAAAAAAATAGTATCAAAATTAAATAAAATACTAATGCAATGTTTACATTTTATATCCATGAACCGGGTATTATAATTTTGTCGTGATCAGCTACAACAGCCGTTTGTCTGTCAGTTTACATGCGAGCTATCGTGATGGAACTTATTCTTTCTGCAAGCAGTTCACATGTTAGAATAGACCAGATCAGAACGATCGATAGAAAAATGAGTTTTTGTATGAAAAACTTTTTTGTTTTTCACGATAAATCAACCAAACTCAATTAACCTAAGTTTAAGGACAGTTTATTCATGATGACAAAATTTCATCACAATCAATTTCATCTTATAGCTATCATATGAATAACAATCAGCTTCAATTGGTTGAAAAATATATTAGTGTATGAACAATAAGTTTTTGTGTTAAAAACTTTTTTTATACTCTTTTTTTAATTTTTTGAAAAGAAAGTATATTGGGTTTGTGAAATGTCCGTGCGTCCGTCCGTCTGTATGAACGCAGGTTTTTTCCACAGTTTTGAAGCTAGAGCAACTAAACTTGCTATGCATGTTGGTATATACTATAGGCAGACAAAGTGTCAAGATTTCCTCCCCACCCCTTTCCCCACAAACCGCAAAAACCTATATCTCCCACAATTGTATAGCTAGAGCAACCAAATTTAACACAAAGGCTTCTTATCACACCCTTGACTGATCTGACCAAACAAATTTTTGCCACGTCCACCCCCGCCCCCAAAATGAGAAAGTCTGTATCTCCCCCACCCCTTTAGCTAGAATCACCAAATTTTGCAGGTTGAATTCTATTGTCCTATTAAATAGATTGAATAAAAATAATTTTGCCACGTCCACCCCCGCCCTTGCAGTGGAGCAATGTTTGTTTCTCCCAAACCTGTACAACGGGCCCAACCAAACTTAAATTGATGGCAAAACTTGAAAGATTTCATCAAAAATACAATTGCCACGCCCACTTCTGACTCCGCAAAGAGGCTAAACAAGAGTATATCGCAGTCGGGTTCATCCGACTGCAACGCTCTTACTTGTTTTTAATTTGTATTAAAAAAACTCAACTATTCTATGTTTTACGTTTCTATTTCAACGTTGAGTGCATTTTTTTTTAGATTGGACGACTATATCGCGTAGCTTTCGTAGGAGTACTCTGTTAAAAATTAAGTTGTCTAATGAGAAACTTTTCTGCATCTTCGGCACGCCGCAGATAAAATTTCTTTCTTGTTATATTAGATATTTATTTATTTAAAGTCGACTAATTACAGTCGACACAAGAAAAATTTAAATATACAACAATTAAGAATACTCATGTTGAGTTTGCGCGACTACGAGACTCCCTGCTCCCAACTTGCACTTCAAGCAGTTCAGCGACAACACAAGCAAGCAGCGCATTTATCTTGACCAGTGGCTGTCAAACTGTTGTTTCTGCCTGTTGAGACGGGGATAATAGATTCTTACATAACTTTGGTGTTATTTATCCGATATTAAGTAAATTTCTGCAGCTGATGAGCATTGATAAAAGAAATATGTTTACCAAAAATCAGAGCTATATCCTTAAAATTGTGGATTTGGAGTTTTTTTATCACATCTGCAGTATCCTTATTTTTTCACAGGGTTAAAAAGTAAAATAACTTACCCGACATAGCTTATCTGTTGTTCCATGCAAGAAGGCAAGCAAACCAAGTTAGTTCCCACAAAATCCTTTACTTTTTCAGAAATATTAGCTAAAATAAATTTTTAAAAAAATACAATGAAAATTAATATTATGAATGTATACCAGCGGACCCGGCGGACTTCGTTTCGTTAAAACAGAGACATTTCAATATAATTTTTACTCCCTGTACCAATTAAAAATGGGAAAAAGGGAGTTATAAAGTACTGCAAATGTGTGTAACAGGTAGAAGGAAGCATTTCCGACTATATAAACTATATATATTCTTGATCAGCATCAACAGCCGTGACGATCTAGGCATGTCCGTCCGTGTATGAACTCGTCGATCTCGGAGACTATATGAGCTAGAGACACCAAACTTGGCATGTAGGTTCCTGTATACCATACGCAGATCAAGTTTATTTCAAATTTCGAATCCACCCCCCCGTACCACCGCAAATCGAAAAACGCTCCCACAATTTTAAAGATACAGTCTTGTAATTTGACAAGCACCTTAACATTTATGTAGTTAACAGATACTGCAAGTTTCAAAACAATCGGTTCATACGCAAAGAAGTTATTAAGGAAAACAAAAATATAATTTGTACTGCGTGGCCAGAGCAAGTGTGCAAGCGAGCGCGAGCACTTACTGTTAAGTACATCAACGAACGTGTGCGAGCGAGGGCAAAGTAAAAATTTAAGTAACTATGTATGTAGTATGCAGATACATATACACTCAATGTGCAAACCCAATAAACCAGTCCGTTACGGATCCGTAACGGATCCGTTTTGACAGACATTTTGTCCGAAACGGATTCCGTTTCGGATCCGTTTCTGATCTGATTTTGTGGATAAAAAAAATTAACTTAGCCAGTTTTTTTTTTTTTATGTGTGATGTGTGAATTGTAACAATTTTTCTGCTAACTTTAACAATTTTCCTGCTAACATTACATTATTTAACAGTTTTATTATTATAAACATTTTATAAATATCAAATAAACTCAAATTATAATTTGGCTTCCGCTGGGATTCGAACGCGTGCCTCAATGTACAACGGTGGAAGTGTTAAACGTCTGGACTACCGGCCTGTTCAAATTTGCGACAGATATGATACAACAAAGACCCCAATAAACACAGAAAGGGATGCGGATCCGTTACGGACCCGTTACGGATCTGCTTTAGCCGAAAAAACAGACTGATCCGCAACGTTCCGTAACGGACGCGTTTGGATTATTGGGACATTATGAAAATTCTACTGTGAGCGCTGATTGGTTTAACAGTAGATATTTTGTTTTTTAATATTTTTTCATAAGTCTTATTAAATAATTATAGCTAACTAACTAATTAACTAGTTATAGCTAGACGAATTACAGTTGCTGCTGACATGCTGTAGAGTTTTTTAAATCTCTTGTAAGAGTAAATACCTCTTCAGATAGGCGAGCCACGGTGTTTTTTACCAGCCTCATTTCTGCCTTAACGTACAACACACATTGTCTGACGCACTTAGCTGAGGATGTTAGAAATATTGGTTCCTTAAACAAATTTGACGCATTCAAATTCGAAAACTTTTTGTAAAAAGCACAGTTTTTGCAATAAAATTAATAATAGAATAGTAGAAGAGAGCCTAATTGGTAAAAGCAAAAATTCAAAGATATTCGACTACAAAGTTGGCGTAAATCGTAAATCAGTCCGTTTTTTTTCGGCTAAAACGGGATCCGTAAAAGGGTCCGTTACGGATCCACATCTGTTTCTGTGTTTATTGGAATGTAATAAATGGATTTTTATTTTACTCGTTTTTTTATAGGCATTAAATGTTTTTGTCACTTTTTTAATCATTTTTAAGGAAATCAAAACTAGTTCTTAACGCGAATTTCTATGTTAAGTTTTGTAGAAAACACTTGACGAGGACGTTTTACAAGCTTCAATAGCCCAGCTGGTAATGTTGTCACCCAGTGAGCCGAGTAGCACCGGTTCGAATCCAGCTGATTTTTGTTGAAACATTTTTTTTTTTTCTATTTCAGCTTTTTTATAATTTTGTTTTGTTTTAAAATTAAAATGACAAGCAATGAAAATAGAAAAAAATAAAAAAAAGGGGATTATTGATTTTCGACCAGAGAGCGGATCCGTAACGGGTCCGGTTTATCATGAAAAAATGGATCCGAAACGGATCCGTAATGGATCCATAACTGATCCGATATATCCTGAAAAAACGGATCTGAAACGGATCCGTAACGGGTCCGTAACGAAACGGACCCGTTACGGATCCGTTGCGGATCAGTCCGTTTTTTTTCATCTAAAACGGATTCGTAACGGGTTCGTAACGGATCCGCATCCGTTTCTGTGTTTATTGGGAAGTTGCGTGTATATACATATGTAAGTACATATAAATGTGTATGATTATGTATGTATGCATGTTGGTTTATATATAAGTTAACAACAAAAATATCAAAAAGCTCCAAACTGCAACTGCAAAAACATCCGGCCGTCAGGTGCAGTAGCCCCAATAATGCTGAGCCTAGCGTCTGGATAACTTCCCGCACGCGCAACCCAATTGCCAAAATTCCTAGAACATTTGGCAACAAGTCATGTGCTCCAAAAGTTTCGCAACGCCGCTGCCGCTTCTGCCAACGTCGCCGCCAATGCACATAGCTCTCTTAGGGTTCTCATTAGCTTAGTCCAATTAGTCTTAACATTGTAACAACCAAGAACAGTCCAACTCGACTTAATAAAGTTAATTTTTTTATAAAACAAAATCTAAAAGAATTTAACTGGCGCCCGAACAGGGACCAGCGGAAACAAAACGAAAGTGCAAAACCGTATCTTATTTTTTCGGTTCGTGACGGGTTAAGTCCGACAGTTGCCAACCGACCGCTAACCAAGTGAAAGTAATTGAATAGACTCCTTCGCGTTAATTCGTGTCGTCGATACTTCACTCGCTGAAAGAACTTAATTGTTCAATCAGTAAAGCAGTGGATCTTAATTGATCATTGCTCATCGGTGGACTGCAGTTTTGTATGATCCGTTCGCAGAACATCCTCATCGTGTACTGGTCGCAGGATCCCCAGTAGAAATATCAAAAAGGATGAAATCCGGACAGTCGGGAGGAGCAGCCACAGCAATCTTTTTAATGTAAGCTAGTGTTTAAGTGAATCAAAATTAAAGAAAACCTAACACAGAATTTGAAAAAAACAAATACAAGAAAATCAAAAATTGTAAAACGATAACAAAATAAATATAACTGCTTCAAGAGTAGTATAAAAATTCCAATCTTGCGATTCCCAAAATAGGGACCCTCCAAGGTAGAAGGAACAAACCAGCTACTGGTTTTCACAATATATAATTATAATTTCATTTATGCATTTTTTTTAATATTTAATAATATCTTTTATATTTCAAACCAACAATTAAACAAAATTTATATTGATATTAAACATTTTTCTCAACAACATAAAACATTCTCTAAAATTGAAATTGAAAATTTATGGCCAATCCCAATAATCTGATCCGACTCCCCATTCTGAACCAAGACAATTTAGCTAATGAACGATTACAACAAAGACAAGCACAGAGACAATTAGAACACCAGCAGAACAAAAATATGGCAAATTTAGAACAAATAACCGAGCTAGTGGGACAATTAATAGCACAACAAGTCCCGAGAATAGTGCAAGCTCTAAATAACCCAGATCACGATTTCAGTAACGCAGTGGATCAGGGTATAAATGCAGAGCATCGTGCCAACTTAGGGAGACTCGACAAAGTCCCAGATGTTGTAAAATGCCTAAGAGAATTTTCTGGGAATCCAGCGGAGTTCAGCTCTTGGAAAAAGAGCGTTGACCGCCTAATGGAAGCCTATGCAGGGGATGTTGGCACTTCAAGATATTTTGGCATACTTCACTCGATTAGGAGCAAAATTACCGGTAATGCTGACACGGCATTAGAAGCATATAGCGTTCCATTAAATTGGAAAGCAATGGTTAAGTGTCTAACGATGTATTGCGGAGACAAGCGTGTTCTTGGTACGCAGGGTAATCAAATGGTCGAAGAATTTCATCAGGTTGTATATCAGCATCTGTCCCTTCTCCTAAACAAGGTAAATTGCATGGATTTGGGGGCAGAAGCTCATCAACTTATGAAGAATATGTATATATGAATACCTTGACAGCTACGACAACGAAGAATCTGAACACTATGACAACTCGAGAATGAATTTTTTAGAATAGAGCATTCCTCGCTTCCATACCTTGAATGCAAGCTGAGGAATGGAACAACATTAAAAATATAAATAGATACAGGTTCAAATAGGAACTATATTGAACCTAAATACGTCACCAATCCGACACCGAACCAGAAACCTTTAAACGCTGTGTCTATAGGAGGCAGTGTTCCTGTCACTCACCATAAAATAGCTTACCTCTTCAATCATCCCGACATTAACGTCAAGTTCTTTCTGTTGCCGACTTTAAAGTCATTTGATGCCATTCTGGGCAATGATAGCTTAAAAAAGCTAGAAGCTGAAATAAAAATCAGCAAAAAAATAATGACAATAAAGAACAAAATTAACGAACCCATAAAAAAAAAGAAATTTGAGGCAGTAAATACCATAGTACCAAGAATCGAGCATTTGACTAAATTTCAAAGTGACAGATTAAACCAGCTTCTTCAAGTTTATCCAAAATTATTTGCAGAACCAAATCAGAAACTGACCTACACAACTAATGTAAAGGCAGAAATACGAACTTCTTCGGATACACCAGTGTATTTTAAGTTCTATCAATATCCAATGAGCTTGAAAGATGAGGTAAATAAGCAGGTCTCTGAACTTTTAAATGATGGAATAATCAGACCATCAAGGTCTCCATACAACTCCCCAGTATGGATAGTTCCGAAAAAAGCGGACGCCTCAGGGGTAAAAAAATATCGCATGGTCATAGATTACAGGAAATTAAACCTGGTTACCATTGCAGACAAATACCCAATCCCAGAAATAAATGAGGTGCTTGCCCAACTAGGAAACAATAAAGTATTCTCCGTATTAGACCTTAAAAGTGGATTCCACCAAATACCACTGAAAACGTCCGACATAGAAAAAACCGCCTTCTCCGTGAATAACGGAAAATGTGAGTTTACACGACTCCCATTCGGACTAAAGAACGCGCCAGCAGTTTTCCAGCGCACTCTAGATAACATACTTCATGAACATATTGGTAAAATATGTTTCATCTATATTGATGACATCATCATATTCAGTAAAGATGATGAATCACACTTTAAAAATCTGGACATTATTTTTCGAACCTTGCAAGAAGCCAACATGAAATGCCAGTTGGACAAATGTGAGTTTCTTAAAAACAAAGTCGAATTTCTTGGCTTTGTCGTATCTGACAAGGGTATTGAAACTAACCCAGATAAAGTCTCTGCTATAGCTCAATATCCTATTCCAAAGACCCTCAAAGATTTAAGATCCTTTTTGGGGCTCTCAGGATATTACAGGAGATTTATCGAAAATTACGCCAAGCTCGCCAAGCCCCTTACCTCGCTTTTAAGAGGGGAAGACGGACGAGTGTCCAAAAAAATTTCCTCAAAGAAATCAATTTCGCTTGATATCCAAGCACTAGAAGCATTCAAGAAGCTTAAAAGCAGTTTAATTTCTAAAGATATAATACTCCGCTACCCAGATTTCGAAAAGGAGTTTCACTTGACAACCGATGCATCCAATTATGCAATAGGCGCAATTTTATCGCAAGATAACAAACCTATCTCATTTCTCTCAAGAACCCTATCCAAGGCAGAAGAGAATTACGCCGTTAACGAAAAAGAGATGTTAGCCATAATTTGGGCCCTAAAAAACTTAAAAAATTACCTTTACGGTAAATCTAAAGTCAAAATATTTACGGACCACCAGCCTTTGACTCATTCCCTGAGTAGTTGGAACGGAAATGCAAGAATTAAAATGTGGAAGTCTTATTTGGAGGAATACGATTATGAAATATTCTATAAACCGGGAAAAGAAAATGTGGTATTGCAAATTCAATCAAGAGAGACTCACTTTTGAGTAACGAATTGGCCATCAGTTTTCAGAATCAAGTTCGACTCATTAAAGAGGAAGTCGTTAATACAAAATACGCCATCCAATGGGCGAAATTAAACATGATCAACACATTCCTGTTAAGTGAGAACGAAATTAACATAGTAAATAATCAAATTAAAAATGGCCATATGCCACTATTAACTACCGAAGAAATGTTAGAATTCTCGGATGTCTCCATTTTGCATAATGGAACGACACTTATATATTTAATAAAGATACCAAACTTAGGAACATCAACTTTTCAAAACTATATAATAAAACCTATAATAAAAACCAACGGTATTGTTAACCTACCGGCAACTGAAATATTCGAAAACAAAAGTAAAAATGAAATGTTTGGCATTAAAGGTCAATGTAAGAATCTTTACAATATAAAAATCTGTAATAAAAATAAGATAGAAGATTTAAGTCAGAATAGTTGTTTACCAAAACTACTCAGAGGAGAGCAAGCAATGTGTGAATTCACCAACGCAGAACACATACCCACACTGGAGGAGATCGACGAGGGAATCATCCTAGCAAACAACTTCAATGGCACCATAACCTGGCCAGGCAACGCGAAGCAGATAAAGGGAACCTACCTGATAAACTTCTGGAACGAGACAATAATCATCAACGGCAAAGAGTTCAGCAACACAGAAATACAAGTCGCTGAACCGGGCATACCGCTTATCCAGATAGCTCCCGTGGAGATCGAACGCCTACGAATCTTATCACTGAAAGCGCTGGAAGGGCTCCATATAAACAACACTGAAAAACTGCACAAACTCCAAGCCCACTCAACTGTAAACAGGGTCGCATTCATCGCATCAATAGCATCTCTAGCTATCCTGACGCTTACTCTTCATTGGTGTAAAGGTAGAAAGAAGACGATAAACCTACCTGAAATACCCAAAGTAACACCAACTCCCCCAGCAGCCATATACCAGCCGCCAAATACGGAATTCAACAATATACCGTTCTTCTAAATACACTTGAGGACAAGTGTAAATCTAAGGGGGAAGAGTTAACAACAAAAATATCAAAAAGCTCCAAACTGCAACTGCAAAAACATCCGGCCGTCAGGTGCAGTAGCCCTAATAATGCTGAGCCTAGCGTCTGGATAACTTCCCGCACGCGCAACCCAATTGCCAAAATTCCTAGAACATTTGGCAACAAGTCATGTGCTCCAAAAGTTTCGCAACGCCGCTGCCGCTTCTGCCAACGTCGCTGCCAATGCACATAGCTCTCTTAGGGTTCTCATTAGCTTAGTCTAATTAGTCTTAAAATTGTAACAACCAAGAACAGTCCAGCTCGACTTAATAAAGTTAATTTTTTTATAAAACAAAATCTAAAAGAATTTAACTTATATACATAAACGCATATGCCAATGGCTAGCATAAAAATATGTATGTACGTATGTACACACGTTTGCCCGCCCAGCGTTGCCATTTTGCAATTGCATTTTCTCAGCATTGCCACTGTCAAAATGTGAATATGTGGCATCTTAGCATTTTGCAATACTGCCCGTTATACCAATAAGATTTTAGCCCGACTACATCTAATTTGCACATTAGCTTGTGTACACCTTATTTATTTGTAAGCATTATAAAATAAAATAAAATATTCTTGCTGAAATTAAATATCGTATTGGGTCTAGTCGATATTTCGCATTGATACGTATCGATGTAACGATGAGCTTCACCCATCTCTGTCTTGTGGCTGCGATTTTTCTAACGTTTAACGTGCGTCGCCGTCAATCGATTTTTAATTTAATATTTTTTGCGATTTTTAACGTTTTTAACAATAATGATTGTTTTACCTGCTTTTTTGGTCGTGCATGTGTGCAGTGTTAGTGTACTGTTGAAAACATTGCATTTTTACACACACTTCTACATATATATGTTTGCGTAATTCTAGAAGGTTCCAGAAGGTTCTAGTAGATTATCTTGTCTTCTGCAACTTTTATTAAAGTTGTTCGGAAGTGTGACTATACTCTCCACGTGAAGGCGGCTGGAAACAGGCCCTTGGCACGGTAATGACTCTGCCGAGGGTGCTGACACATTGTAGTCGGGCGAAGAGAAGAAACTCTTTCAAATCACCCCAATCACTGCATATGCCGATGGATGCATGGCCGAGGGAGTGCTCGGTCGCTATTATGCGAACTCTGGATACCTGGCGACCTCCAGTTTCAAATTGACTTCCCGCGGTAGCCTAACCATTCCATTGTAATCTTAGACTTAGTATCGCTGATAAATTGCTGCCAGTGGTTAACCCGCGTACAGGGAGTTTCGTAGTCGAGCACACTCGACTAGAGCATTCTTACTTGTTTATTTTTCGGCGAAAAAAACAAACTAGTAAGACTGGTTTCCAACTCATAAACAGGCAACGTGAAGTTGACTCTGCGAAAAAAAGGGAAATTCCAAATTTACCCCAGACACTTACAAACTTACGCCTTGTGATTTATTAATTCCCACCAAAAAAGCCCATTCAATGAAGAAATGTATCCGTTTGAAACGGAATGGAAGATCAGTAGAAATAAATATAATTCTTGGGATAAGGAGTACTTCTCCTTCGAGTTTTTCCTTTATGATCGTCGTTTGAATCACATTGTTCATCAGTTTCTTGATGATATGTGATATATTTGTGACGGAGTTCCCGGCACATCAAGCGAGTTCAAAATGAATTTGTCAATGAATTTGTACGAATGCAGTTGTCCACTGCTTTGAATATGAAAAATGAAATTCAAGGTATCGACGTCCTTGTTGTTCGTTGCTAGTTTTGCCCGTTCACTAATACATTCGAGATTTGGTGATTTGTTCATTCTTTGATGATGTGAAATCGCAAAATTTCGCATTTTCCAAACGCCAAAAGTAGTCTCGAGAATTCAGCAGCCGATGGGTCTTTCCGCAATGCGAATCTCATGTTCGTGGTCATTTTCACCTTCTGACATGTCACCGCAAAGACAATGACTTCAGGCATGCATTAACTTCATCGGCAGTTGTAGATTTCGGAATGACTGAAAGCATTCGACGAAAATCTCAGTAAAGCAATATCATTGCCCCACCAAATGGTCTCGAATTACCTCCAAAATCTTTCATTGTTGGGTCAACTGCCTCCAAAGCTCGTTAATCCCATTGATCCCAAATGATGACTTTTCATTCTGACATAAATTTTGGTGTTGAAGAGTATTGGGTCATTGTGAACGTTGGCTTGTCAACCGTGTCGATTGTAAAATATTTCCATATAGATTGACAGTTTTTTGGGTGGCTACTTTGATTGAAATATTTTCAAATTTCAATATATTCTCTTTTTCTAATTTCCGACTTTTTCGGGGGTTTTTTCATAAAATGTTTTGTCATACAACCTCTACCTAGCAAATAAGAACAACTTAAACAAATTTGAGTAAATTTGGCCCAGACTTTATGAAGTTATGGTCAAACAACCGATGTTGGCCGCGTCTCCATCAGTAGTGACGGCGTCAGATTGTAATTTCAACTGATTGAAACGAATGAAATTGAAGAGCTCGTTTCGACATTAACGTACATGTCTAGGCGATACTCTTGAAACAACCGGCGATATATCAGCAGATAATTGTCAACATCTTTACGAATCATCAATCGATACCCATTCAAATTTATTGAGTGGTCTTCATATTCGTTTCTTAATTGTGGAATGAAAAAGAAGTGATGACTTTTAAACAAATCTTTCTCTTGATTGACCATCTTTATATTGAAGTGATAGCCTTCCTCTCCATTACAAAATGAATTAAGCTGGTTAAGTGAACTAAGCAGACGTGTTTACTCGCGCTCAATGGAAATTTGGTCAATAAAGGTTCTTTTTTTTTTTAGACGTGTTGGTTTCAATCTGGTACTACTTTTTTCGGAGTTTATCTTTTGGGCAGCTGTCACTTGATTTATGCTCAGTCATTTCAGTATGAAATTAGTAACGGCACTATTATTCTAAGTAGGTAAACTTGAATTTGAAGTATGAAAGGTTAAATATTGAATTACCCGCCTAATTAAAATGAGGTCACACTGTAAATTAACATAATATCAGCATAGCGAATTGTAAAGAGCTGCGTTCATACGATCTGTCTCTTTCGTTCTTTGTAAAATGCACCCGCTTGCATGCGATGAATAAGGTCTTTTACTGGAAGCAAGGCAAACGAGTAGTGAACAATTAAAATAAAACAAATTCGTACAGTTCCCTTGCACAGTAAAAATAAATGTTTTAATGCAATTTTGACAAGTGTACGTATGTATGTATTTTCATTACATTTACGAACATATACTTTTGGTTGCCGCTACACATATGTACATAACTGTTTGCCGGTGTGCGAAAATGTACTTGGTTGTCGCTGCACATACATAACATTGACGCGTCGGATATATATCCGCGTAGCTCCGGTTCTACTTCGGGCGCACAATCTCCGAGATAATGTCCTGGACGGTTAGGCTACCGGCAGAACACGCCTCGGCTGTTGCGTACAACTTATAGACCTTTTCAGCCACTGTGCTGAAGCCGAAGTCTAGTTCTCCGGCGGCAGCTTCGATGTGAGGCAGTGATTCGTTGTTCAGGATAACCACTGCCTAATTTGTGGGCCCCTTTGTATCCTCGATTTTTGTCACTCTCCAGTCACTGGTCGGTAGGTGCGGGTTGCACATCTGGAGCATCTTCAGGACACGCTCCGGCTCCGTAAAGGTAGAGGGTACAAATACGCGGGCTCGTGGACGACTAAGTACGTCACACCAGTCCACCGCACGAGCTTCGCTCCCGGGTAAACCTCTCCCATTATCAGAGTTTTAAGATTTTACAAGAACGTGCGGGCAGCTTGGCCGGGTGCCAGAGAGTCAGATCTGTTATCGATTGGTTGTATATCGACCGACCGCCACAGAATACCCTTGTTTCAGGCATTTCCGATAGGTGCCGTATAGACTGGTCGCTACAGTATTCCAGTGACAATGTCACGATGTATTGAATTGGATTCGTTTCCTTTCGTGTGTTCGTGGCTGGACAAAAATCTCAGGTTGCGCATCCATTTGGACATCGTTTCGAACCACAAAGGCAGGATTAATCCGATCGACAGAGACAGCTACTTCCTTGTTGCGATGAACGACGTCAGACGGGCCAGAATATGGTGGTTCTTATGGCGGTTTGACGGCATCGGTGCGGATGAATACGTGGGAGCATTTGTTTATTCCTTTTAGACGGAACATCTTTTGATTGCTGTGGTGCGCAGTTGGAGTCGGTCGAATTTTTCGCATCATGTCACAAAAATCACTTATGAAAATGGTTTGATCCACGTTTGCATCGATGTTCTCAAAAAATTCGTTTGGCAAGCGTATTGTCCATCCGTAGACCATCTCTGCAGCCGATGATTTAAGATCCTCCTTTATGCACGTTCGCAGTCCCAGCAATACGACAGCTAGCAGTTCTGGCCAAGGAGAGTTTGGGTGAAACATCATCGCAGCCTTAAACGATCTGTGCCATTTTTCGACCATTCCATTTGACTGCGGATGATAAGCAGTCGAATGGATGTGTTCACTGCCCATAAGCTGAGCCAGCTCCTTGAACAACACGGATTCAAACTGGGTGCCTTGGTCAGTTGTAATTGTTTTGGGTGCTCCAAAACGTGCAACCCATTGTTACCAAAAAGCATTAGCCACTGTTTCGGCCATGATGTTTGTTAGAGGAATAGCCTCGGTCCAGCGACTGAACCTGTCTGTTATTGTAAGACAGTACAGAAAGTTTTGATGGAATGGCATGATAACGATGTCTAGGTGAACGTGCTTAAATCTGTCGTTGGGAACTGTAATCTTCTGTGGTTATGATTATGATTATGCCGGCCTATCATGGCACGTTGACATGGACGGCAGGTCCTGCACCACTCGATAATGTTTTTCCTCATACTCGGCCATACACAATTTTTGCTTAATTTACGTCGATCTGCCGCTCGGATGCGAAAGGCTGTGAAAGGAATAGAATATATTGTTGCGAAGAGCAGTGGGTACACACGGACGAGCGTAATTCGTTGATACGTCACAATAGACAGTGACATTGTCATCGTAACGAATTTTTTGCAGCTGAAGCGAAGTAGTTCCTTGCAGTAGGTTTGAAAGATCGGAATCAGCCGGCTGTCCTTCCACGATTTGCGGTACACTGACAGACACTGACATGGTAGTTGCACTTAGCCTGTAGAATGCGTCCACGTAGAATGCCTGTAGAATGCGTCCTTTTACAGGAATGATTTCGGTCGTAAACTTCGAAATGTATCCAAGATGACGAAGTTTCCTTGGTGATGCCTTTTCAGGCCATTGCCTAAAAGCATACACAAGAGGCTTGTGGTCCGTTTTGATGCAAAATATTCGACGCTCGAGGCAGTGCTTGAAATACTTGATGGCTTTATAATTGGAGAGCAATTCCCGATCATATGTGCTGTAGTTTTTCTCAGTACCTGTCATTTTCTTTGAGAAAAAACCAAGTGGTTGCCAATGACCACCGATCAGCTCTTTCAATCGCCACATCAGAAGCATCACATACCAGAGCCAGTTGTGCTTTCGGAAACAGATAAGCCAAAAGCAACGCATCTGTGACACTTAACTTGCAAGCATCGACGGCAGAGAAACGATCTGATGTCCACTCGATCAGGCGTTGGTTGTTTTTCTTAACATTCCTCAGAATTTCTGTATATGTGGGGTGGGCATCTTCGATAATATTTTATGATGCCGAGGAATCGACCGAGTTCGTTGATTGTGGAAGACCTTACATAGTTTTGTATTGCCTCCACTTGCTGATTGGGAGGTTTGATCCCGTGTTTATTGATGACGCAGCTATGAAATTGCACCGATGCCTGGGCCAGTTGGCACTTGCTTAAGTTGATGCGATACGAAGATGATTTTCGTGTTCCTTGGGCGTATTTGATATAATAAGGATATCGTCTATAAGTATAACAATAAACGAAATTGGACGGTCTGTGTAGCATTCTGCAGACCGAACGGCATGTAGAGAAATTCTATCAGTCCAAATGGAGTGCAAACAGCCGTCTTAGGGATGTCACACTCAGCCATTGGAATCTGATAGTACACTTTCACCAGATCGAGTGTAGAAAATATCTTCTTTCCGTGTAGCTGCTCTGAGAAATCTTGGATATGAGCTAAGAACAGGATCGCCAACCTCCATCCTTTCGACTGACCTCTTAGAAGGACGACAAATGCCCTCTTTAAGCAAGAAGTTTATTTCTGGTTTTGCGGTTAAAAATTTCTCACCAGATAGGCGGTGCGAGCGATCATAGATTGGGCTTCCTGTAGTTTCAATGGAGTGTTGTACATCGTGCCGATCACTTGTCTTCTTTGCTGGTACAGTGACATTTACAAGTTCTTGCAACGGGCTTTGAAATCTGTATACACCTTGAACAGAAGACACAGCGTAATGTTCCGCGTTGGACGAACAAGCTGGTGTCAAAATGTTGGTTGTAGCATCTATTATTTTTTGGTGCTTAACGTCAACGAGGAGATGAAAGTGGGCCAAAAAATCTGCACCAATGATAGCTTATTCGGTGTCAGCTACTGTGGATGATTGTTCTGTTTGCTGCATACAACAACAGATCGGCTTGTTTGGTGTTCTGCCTCGCCCGTGAGCGATGAATGACGGAGACCACGGAGTCCTAGTCGATGAGGAATCTGTACTGGGAGTTGCCAGTTTTTCCAGGTCGCTCTCCTCCCAGATAGTCAGAATTGGACGCATGTTCTGGGGCATCTCAGCAAGAAACAGTGTCCGAATTATAGGCTCGCTGCTGCATTTAGGAGCCAACCGACCCATATGAGCCACAATTTGGGAGGGCTTTAGGCCAGAAGTGCCTCCACCTTGCAGCAAACGACATAGCTTTGATTCTGCAGACTCTGCGAACTTGTCGAACAAACGGGCCTTGAGCGAGGCAAACTTGTTTGCGGCTGGCGGATGATAAACAATTTCCTCAACGGCCAAAATTACATTCGGACCCAAGTTCACGGTGATGTGATCAAATTTGTCGTCGTTGACGCCGTGCAAACGAAATTATGGTTCCACCTTTGCGAATCACAGTTGGGGATTGTTGCTTGTAAACTTTGGCTGGCAAATCGTTGCTCGTGCCATTTGTCCTGTGTCCGCAAATTGCCCTACAGATGAGTTGACTTGTAGAGCCTAAATTTGAGATTGAAGCTCTCGAATCCTGCCCTGCAGTTGTTGGTGTTCGTCGGTCATGATTTCAGTTACCTCGCTTTTGAAGATTAGCTTTCTGGGTACAAAGGATCGCAAGTTGTAGCGAAGTTCGCCGAGCATAAACTGCTGTTTTGTTGGTGGCATTGCTTTTTTATTACTGTTTGAGTGTGTCGTCGACTCAATTATCGAAGGTTTGATTGTGTGCGTGTATCAAACTCAGCTCGGAAGCAAATTTTAATTTCGCAAAATTTAGGCTCAATTAAGTGAGTTTTTCTAGAGCGGAAATCTAATCACGTCGGAGTCACCACTTTGGTAACACGCATAATGTATATATATTATTTATTATCAGAGCTTTAACAATTAGATTTTACAAAAACGTGCCGGCAGCTTGGCCGAGTGTCAGAGAGTCAGATTTGTTATCGATTGGTTGTATTTCGACCGACCGCCACAGAATACCCTTGCTTCACGCATTTCCGATAGGTGCCGTGTAGACTGGCAGCTACAAGATGAACAAAAGGCTCTATCTATTGTTTATTTTCATTGGTTGTTATCCAGACTATCCTAAGCAAGGACAACAATAAACAATTAAGTTTTTTTTTGTCAGATCAATCAAGGAAGTGATTAGTAGCCCTTGTGCTAAATTTGGTTACTCTAGCTGTAAAACTGTGGAAGATATAGTTTTTTGTGGTTTGTGGGGGAAGGAGTGGTGGTGGGGGGTAGATCTTGGCACTGTGTCTGCCTATACCATTATGTATACCAAGTTTGGTTGCTCTAGCCTCAAAACTGTGGAAAAAACCTGCGTTCATACAGACGGACAGACAGACAGACGGACGGACAGTCGGACATTTCACAAACCCAATATACTATTTTTTCATTTTTTTTTTTCAAAAAAATTAAAAAAGATTATAAAAAGAACAAGGTCAAAATAGGAGGCTTTTTGCAGACAGTTGAGGCAGCGCAGTTGACACATGCAAATGTTTATTGGAGTAGTTTTTCTGGGTTGTTCTGGCATCTGTGGTACTATGCAAGATCATTACCCTTTCTTGGTGGGTCGCAAATGACACCTTGACGGAACAGGTGGGTGATTTGTATGATTGTAGTATGTATTTTGCATTTAGTCTGCTATCAGTTTGACGGCATCGGTGCGGATGAATACGTGGGAGCATTTGTTTATTCCTTTTAGACGGAACATCTTTTGATTGCTGTGGTGCGCAGTTGGAGTCGGTCGAATTTTTCGCATCATGTCACAAAAATCACTTATGAAAATGGTTTGATCCACGTTTGCATCGATGTTCTCAAAAAATTCGTTTGGCAAGCGTATTGTCCATCCGTAGACCATCTCTGCAGCCGATGATTTAAGATCCTCCTTTATGCACGTTCGCAGTCCCAGCAATACGACAGCTAGCAGTTCTGGCCAAGGAGAGTTTGGGTGAAACATCATCGCAGCCTTAAACGATCTGTGCCATTTTTCGACCATTCCATTTGACTGCGGATGATAAGCAGTCGAATGGATGTGTTCACTGCCCATAAGCTGAGCCAGCTCCTTGAACAACACGGATTCAAACTGGGTGCCTTGGTCAGTTGTAATTGTTTTGGGTGTTCCAAAACGTGCAACCCATTGTTACCAAAAAGCATTAGCCACTGTTTCGGCCATGATGTTTGTTAGAGGAATAGCCTCGGTCCAGCGACTGAACCTGTCTGTTATTGTAAGACAGTACAGAAAGTTTTGATGGAATGGCATGATAACGATGTCTAGGTGAACGTGCTTAAATCTGTCGTTGGGAACTGTAATCTTCTGTGGTTATGATTATGATTATGCCGGCCTATCATGGCACGTTGACATGGACGGCAGGTCCTGCACCACTCGATAATGTTTTTCCTCATACTCGGCCATACACAATTTTTGCTTAATTTACGTCGATCTGCCGCTCGGATGCGAAAGGCTGTGAAAGGAATAGAATATATTGTTGCGAAGAACAGTGGGTACACACGGACGAGCGTAATTCGTTGATACGTCACAATAGACAGTGACATTGTCATCGTAACGAATTTTTTGCAGCTGAAGCGAAGTAGTTCCTTGCAGTAGGTTTGAAAGATCGGAATCAGCCGGCTGTCCTTCCACGATTTGCGGTACACTGACAGACACTGACATGGTAGTTGCACTTAGCCTGTAGAATGCGTCCACGTAGAATGCCTGTAGAATGCGTCCTTTTACAGGAATGATTTCGGTCGTAAACTTCGAAATGTATCCAAGATGACGAAGTTTCCTTGGTGATGCCTTTTCAGGCCATTGCCTAAAAGCATACACAAGAGGCTTGTGGTCCGTTTTGATGCAAAATATTCGACGCTCGAGGCAGTGCTTGAAATACTTGATGGCTTTATAATTGGAGAGCAATTCCCGATCATATGTGCTGTAGTTTTTCTCAGTACCTGTCATTTTCTTTGAGAAAAAACCAAGTGGTTGCCAATGACCACCGATCAGCTCTTTCAATCGCCACATCAGAAGCATCACATACCAGAGCCAGTTGTGCTTTCGGAAACAGATAAGCCAAAAGCAACGCATCTGTGACACTTAACTTGCAAGCATCGACGGCAGAGAAACGATCTGATGTCCACTCGATCAGGCGTTGGTTGTTTTTCTTAACATTCCTCAGAATTTCTGTATATGTGGGGTGGGCATCTTCGATAATATTTTATGATGCCGAGGAATCGACCGAGTTCGTTGATTGTGGAAGACCTTACATAGTTTTGTATTGCCTCCACTTGCTGATTGGGAGGTTTGATCCCGTGTTCATTGATGACGCAGCTATGAAATTGCACCGATGCCTGGGCCAGTTGGCACTTGCTTAAGTTGCTGCGATACGAAGATGATTTTCGTGTTCCTTGGGCGTATTTGATATAATAAGGATATCGTCTATAAGTATAAAAATAAACGAAATTGGACGGTCTGTGTAGCATTCTGCAGACCGAACGGCATGTAGAGAAATTTTATCAGTCCAAATGGAGTGCAAACAGCCGTCTTAGGGATGTCACACTCAGCCATTGGAATCTGATAGTACACTTTCACCAGATCGAGTGTAGAAAATATCTTCTTTCCGTGTAGCTGCTCTGAGAAATCTTGGATATGAGCTAAGAACAGGATCGCCAACCTCCATCCTTTCGACTGACCTCTTAGAAGGACGACAAATGCCCTCTTTAAGCAAGAAGTTTATTTCTGGTTTTGCGGTTACAAATTTCTCACCAGATAGGCGGTGCGAGCGATCATAGATTGGGCTTCCTGTAGTTTCAATGGAGTGTTGTACATCGTGCCGATCACTTGTCTTCTTTGCTGGTACAGTGACATTTACAAGTTCTTGCAACGGGCTTTGAAATCTGTATACACCTTGAACAGAAGACACAGCGTAATGTTCCGCGTTGGACGAACAAGCTGGTGTCAAAATGTTGGTTGTAGCATCTATTATTTTTTGGTGCTTAACGTCAACGAGGAGATGAAAGTGGGCCAAAAAATCTGCACCAATGATAGCTTATTCGGTGTCAGCTACTGTGGATGATTGTTCTGTTTGCTGCATACAACAACAGATCGGCTTGTTTGGTGTTCTGCCTCGCCCGTGAGCGATGAATGACGGAGACCACGGAGTCCTAGTCGATGAGGAATCTGTACTGGGAGTTGCCAGTTTTTCCAGGTCGCTCTCCTCCCAGATAGTCAGAATTGGACGCATGTTCTGGGGCATCTCAGCAAGAAACAGTGTCCGAATTATAGGCTCGCTGCTGCATTTAGGAGCCAACCGACCCATATGAGCCACAATTTGGGAGGGCTTTAGGCCAGAAGTGCCTCCACCTTGCAGCAAACGACATAGCTTTGATTCTGCAGACTCTGCGAACTTGTCGAACAAACGGGCCTTGAGCGAGGCAAACTTGTTTGCGGCTGGCGGATGATAAACAATTTCCTCAACGGCCAAAATTACATTCGGACCCAAGTTCACGGTGATGTGATCAAATTTGTCGTCGTTGACGCCGTGCAAACGAAATTATGGTTCCACCTTTGCGAATCACAGTTGGGGATTGTTGCTTGTAAACTTTGGCTGGCAAATCGTTGCTCGTGCCATTTGTCCTGTGTCCGCAAATTGCCCTACAGATGAGTTGACTTGTAGAGCCTAAATTTGAGATTGAAGCTCTCGAATCCTGCCCTGCAGTTGTTGGTGTTCGTCGGTCATGATTTCAGTTACCTCGCTTTTGAAGATTAGCTTTCTGGGTACAAAGGATCGCAAGTTGTAGCGAAGTTCGCCGAGCATAAACTGCTGTTTTGTTGGTGGCATTGCTTTTTTATTACTGTTTGAGTGTGTCGTCGACTCAATTATCGAAGGTTTGATTGTGTGCGTGTATCAAACTCAGCTCGGAAGAAAATTTTAATTTCGCAAAATTTAGGCTCAATTAAGTGAGTTTTTCTAGAGCGGAAATCTAATCACGTCGGAGTCACCACTTTGGTAACACGCATAATGTATATATATTATTTATTATCAGAGCTTTAACAATTAGATTTTACAAAAACGTGCCGGCAGCTTGGCCGAGTGTCAGAGAGTCAGATTTGTTATCGATTGGTTGTATTTCGACCGACCGCCACAGAATACCCTTGTTTCACGCATTTCCGATAGGTGCCGTGTAGACTGGCAGCTACAAGATGAACAAAAGGCTCTATCTATTGTTTATTTTCATTGGTTGTTATCCAGACTATCCTAAGCAAGGACAACAATAAACAATTAAGTTTTTTTTTGTCAGATCAATCAAGGAAGTGATTAGTAGCCCTTGTGCTAAATTTGGTTACTCTAGCTGTAAAACTGTGGAAGATATAGTTTTTTGTGGTTTGTGGGGGAAGGAGTGGTGGTGGGGGGTAGATCTTGACACTGTGTCTGCCTATACCATTATGTTTACCAAGTTTGGTTGCTCTAGCCTCAAAACTGTGGAAAAAACCTGCGTTCATACAGACGGACAGACAGACAGACGGACGGACAGACGGACATTTCACAAACCCAATATACTATTTTTTCATTTTTTTTTTTTCAAAAAAATTAAAAAAGATTATAAAAAGAACAAGGTCAAAATAGGAGGCTTTTTGCAGACAGTTGAGGCAGCGCAGTTGACACATGCAAATGTTTATTGGAGTAGTTTTTCTGGGTTGTTCTGGCATCTGTGGTACTATGCAAGATCATTACCCTTTCTTGGTGGGTCGCAAATGACACCTTGACGGAACAGGTGGGTGATTTGTATGATTGTAGTATGTATTTTGCATTTAGTCTGCTATCAGAGTCTGAAGCGTGTTTTTTTCCCCCCTTTTTCCTTGTTTGGAGATTCAGGCTGCCTTCCACACTTAAACTGACCCTGCCAGTGTTGCCATTGGTACCCTGCTCCTACGCCGTTCCTAGTTTGCCCAGTAACTTGCTGCCAATGAATGCTGGCTTTGTTGTTAAGATATTCCTTTTGCCTAGGACTGAATGCACAAGATGCATTTACATGCATGCAATTCTCTTGATTTTCTTGATTTAAATAATTGTATAACTTACGACAAGAATAACCACGAAAATAAACAAAGATTAAGTCCAACAGATCAATAGATGAAGCCACTGTTTTCAGTAATTGTAAAATTTGGCAAATTGGCAGTGACATTTTAAAAAAGGTATTCGTGTAATAACGTGGAGACTTAATTGTTGATTGTTGTCCTTGCTTAGGAAATTTTGCCAAAATATGTGGAAAGTGTTTAAACTAAGACATAGTGAGTTTGGATGAGTTATCTTGAAAAACACAAAAGTTTTTCATACAAAAACTTATTTTTCAACCGATCGTTCCTATGGCAGCTGGCATGTTGATGCTAATAACAAATATACCAATTTGTTTTTTCTGACACGTGTCCTTCAAATCGTTACATATTTCGTGACAAAATTATAATACCCTCTGCAAGGGTATAAAAAGGAAAACTATTGTAATACTAATAATTCTTTCCTTGTTATTCATAGAATAGAATCCACACACATTTAAGGTATATAAGCACATACAAATTCAATGCTAAATGCCTCCGACTTTACTGATACCAAATTTATAACTTAAATACAATATTGAACTTATGCTGTAGGTCAGCTAGGCTTATCATCTTTTGCTGCGAGTCAGCGATTTTTGTTAAAGCTTCTTTTGAGAACTTGAAAGCTCGCGAGAGCGTCTGATGTTATGGGAAGCTGTATTATGAAATAGTTATGTTTACGTTTAAATAGTTTAAATAATTAATGGATAACCGCCAACAAATTCAAACATAACATCAAACACGACAGCTTTGACGCGATCAACTCTGTTAAACTTAGAATGGCAATGCTAGAAACAACAGAAACCTGTTAAGCGAGTTAACAGAATGACGGCGAAGGGTATAAAATTTGTCACATGAGCCAGAGCAAGGCACTCAGTGTCAGGCTTTACACCCCCACAAGTGAGATTGGACAAACTAAATTTGACCGCATAATCTGACGAAGTTTCACTTCAACTCGACCCTAATATAAGTAAGGGAAGCCCAGTGCAACCCACTCGATCAATTTTAATAATGGAGTACTTCACTGGCGAAGTTAGACTTCGACTCCCACGATTCCGAAGCACCGAGATAGTCGCGCACCCATATTTGATCTACGCTTCTAACTTAATTGTGAATTGCTCTCACTGACGAAGTCATACTTCGCGCGATCTAACCTGGTATTTGTTGCAATTCCCTTCACATAAGCCGCTGACGAAGTTCCATATTCTCCGATACACTAACTCTTGTAAATTCTTAACGGAGTTCTACTTCGTCTATCTTGAACATATCTCTGACGAAGTAAGACGACGACAACCCGACTCCTAGCGAAGACAAACTTCGCGATTCCTGCCAATCCTATTCAGCTCCAAGCGTCAGACAAGCGCTACAAGGGACCTTCAACCGGATCCAACCTCACCAAGCGGGTACAGATCTGCTCCATCGGGCGCACCACGCTAACCCACTTCACATTCCTAATCCTCTCCAGCATCTGGACACAGGAACCCACCATCGCGGTTCTTCAACCGGATTCAGCTTCAACGAGCTGGCACAGGCTTGATTCTGCGGGCACACCACGCTTACTCGCCTTGCAGACCTAATCCTCTCCAGCATCTGGACACAGGAACCCACCATCACGGTTCTTCAAATGAATTCAGCTTCACCGAGCTGGCACAGGCCTACCCCAGCGGGCGCACTGCGCTAGCCCACTTCACAGACCCAATCCTTTCCAGCTTCTGGCCACAGAGGCCAACCATCGCGGTTCTTCCACTGGATTCAGCTCCACCGAGCCGGCACAGGCCGGCTCCACCGGGTGTACCACACTCACCGGCTCCAACAGCCTCATCTTCACCAGCAATACCCCACTATCACCACTCGATCTACACCTAGTTAATCCTACAATTTATATAAGCATACTTATATAAGATTCCATAACCAATACCCATTATACAAGAGAAAAACGTGAATAAAGTAAAGGAATATATTTTAACGCACTGCTTAACATATACAGAGATACTTCTTTCAGCACCCACACCAAATTCTGTATTCGACCCTGGACACGACAAGCTACTCCGCGCAAAACCAGGTCGTTACATAATTTTAATAAGAAATGCTTTTAGAGCTGGGTGATAATTCCCACCTTTCTTAATATGAAGCGTCCCCGATTTTTAATGGTTTTTTAATAAAGATTCAATTTGACCATTTAATCTGTTTAATAAGTTAAGCTCTAATTCCGCGGTTTGTATGTTTTTATACTCTTTTTTTTTTAAATTTTTTGAAAAAAAAAGAACAGAGTATATTGGGTTTGTGAAACGTCCGTCAGTCTGTCTAACCGCCTGTATTTATTTATTTATTAACTCAAAAAATTTAAAATTATTTGACATTTAAGTTTAAGATATAAAATTAAAATTAAGTAAATTAAAATTAAATATTAAGAAATAACTGGGAGTGCACAAAAAAAAATATTAAAAAATAAATAAAAATATTGGTCCAACAATTAGTTGCATGCAAGAATTGGGGAAACCCGGGAAAACCCAATTCAACCAATAATGTTAAAGATTAGTAGGCAAAATTTTTACTACCGTTTTAGCGATAAAAATTTAAAATTAGGAGAGAAAAATAGGAAGGAATGCAAAATCTAATAGATGTTACAAATCAAAATTTAAGTTAGTTAGCAATGATGTTTTTACAAGGTTTACATTGTTATCAAAAGAAAATAAATGATAGTGTTTGTTATAAATTAACCAAAGACTGCGGAAAGATTCATGCAGAGCGGAGTTAGTATGACAAAGCTTGAGATAGAGAGGAGTATAATTTCTAGGAACGCGAGATGGTACCGACAAACTAATGAGGCTGACAAGTGGAATTGAATCAATTTCACCAGAAAGAAGTTTATGCAAAAAAATAACACCATGGCAAATCCTGCGGCTATTAAGTGAATGGAGGCTTATAAGACAAAGCCTACTTTCATAAGAAGGAAGATGTCTAGAAGGATCTCAATTAAGTCCACGAAGAGCAAAGATTAAGAACTGCTTCTGCACAGATTCAAGTTGGTTTGAAATTTTTGGTAATATGGAGACCATACACAGGATCCATATTCCAGAATGGGCCTAACGAGGGAGACATAAGGTCATCCAAGTCAGATTGAAGACACAGAGGGGAAACAGGATCATTAAAGGACAAACAAAGCTTAACATCATCAGCATACATAAGGGCACGGCAATGAGATAAAACCTGAGGTAGATCATTGATAAATAATTTAAGGAGTAGGGGTCCTAAATGGCTCCCCTGAGGAACCCCTGACGTGACAAGAACTGCTTTGGAGAGAGACGAATTAAAACGAACACGCTGGGACCGATTTCGAAGATAGGAACGAATTTTTTTTCCACAGTATTAAAGATAGAGCAACCAAATTTTGCACAAGGGCTAAACGATCTGACTTAAAAAAAAATTTGCCACGCCCATCTCCGCACATTACATGTTATCATTTTGTTTACTGCGAGATAATATTTAATAAACTTTATCATAATAATAAATAAAACAAGTAAGAATGCTCTAGTCGAGTGTGCCCGACTACGCGACTCCCTGCTCCCACTTTGCATTTCAAGCAGTTCAGCGGCAACTCAAGCAAGCAGTGCACTTAACTCGTAAAGTGCCTGTCAAACTGTTGTTTCTTCCAGCTGAGACGGGCGTAATAGGTTCTTCCGTAACTTTGGTGCTATTTATCCGATCGACCAAATTTAGCACAAGGGCTACTTATCACATCCTTGATTGATCTGACTAAAACTTAGCCACGCCCACCTCCACCCCCACAAATTGGCAACGTCTGCATCTCCCCCACCCCTTTAGCTAGAATCACCAAATTTTGCAGGTTGAATTCTGTTGCCCTATTAAACAGATTGGATTAAAATAATTTGTCCACGCCCACCCCAGCCCTTGCAATCGAGCAATGTTTGTTTCTCCCAAACCTGTTGAACGGGCCCAACCAAATTTAAATTGATGGCAAAACTTGAAAGATTTGAGCAAAAATAAAATTGCCACGCCCACTTCTGACTCCGCAAAGAGGCGAAAAAAAGAGTATATCGCAGTCGGGTGCATCCGACTGCAACGGTCTTACTTGTTTTTTTATGATACACTTACATTTTGGTCTGAGATGTTTTTAGTTTTTGTGAGATATTTGTGTGTTCTACTTTGTTGAACAAAATTTCAAATGGTTTTAAGTTTGTTGTTGATAGAATGGTGTCATTATTTTCTTTAACTGCGCGATAAATAACTTCAGAATAGGCCATTATATTGTACTCTTCTTGAATGTAACGCGAAATTTCGGTTAGTGTTGAGTGGGCTCTTTCGACCTGGCCATTTGTAAAACTGTGTCTGGAATCTGCATAATAAATAGTTAAACCTGAACGAGACATTGTGGATTTAAATTGAGCTGATGAAAAACCAGGTTCATTATCCATCATTATGGATTTAACAGAAGGGAATATTTGGATTAATTCTAATATTTTATTTGCCATGTCTGATTTATTTGTGATTTCTTTTATTACTTAGTATTTAGAGTATGCGTCTATGCAAGCTAAGAATGTTAATTTTTCGGCGTAAAAAATGTCAATATGAAGTTATTCACCTTTTGTTTCTGGAATTGGTGCTTCGGAAATATTTGTCTTGCATGTCTATTATACTTGTTTTTATTACCAATTTCGCAATTTCGGACAGGTTGTTTAAGATTTTTATATAATGATGGCCTATAATAAAGTCCGAGAATTTCTTTAAGATTTTCGTCAAAACCCCTATAAACACAAGCGTGTGTTTCTTCTAAAATAATTTCTTGGTCGTTTTTGTTAGCAATTACTTCGACAATTTTTTTTGTAAAAAGGAATTTATTATTATTATTATTATTATTGAATGTAATTTGTATTTCATATAAATCGTTGAAACAACAGTGGATTCCTGTAGTGAGATTTGATTGAAAAGTATATTAATTAAGTTTTCTACTGTGTCATATTCTATAATATGGCTAGTTTTGTTAAATACTTCGTATTTTTCGTGTATTGAAATAAGAAGCTGTTGCTTAAATTGGTTCAATGGCTTGTTAGTTTTTTCGATTTCATTTGTGTGTGTCAGCAGAATGAATAGTTTCATTATCGGGTGAAAGATCTTCATCGGACATTTGATTAACTTCATTGGAAATGTGATTAGTTACTAATTTTGATAAAGCATTAACAACAACATTAGTTGATCCTGGTTTGTAAATTATTTTGGGGGAAAATTTTTCTATAAAAGCATGCTATCTTTTCATTTTTACTCCCTGTTCCCATTAAAAATGGGAAAAAGGGAGTTATAAAGTACTGCAAAAGTGTGTAACAGGCAGAACGAGACATTTCCGACTATATAAACTATATATATTCTTGATCAGGATCAACAGCCAAGACGAACTAGCCATGTCCGTCTGTCTGTCTGTCTGTCCGTCTGTCTGTCTGTCCGTCTGTCCGTATGAACACACAGATCTCGGAAACTATAAGAGCTAGAGACACCAAACTTGGCATGCAGGTTCCTGTATACCATACGCAGATCAAGTTTATTTCAAATTTCGGATGCATCCCCCCGCAAATCGCAAAAGACTCCCACAGCCACAATTTTAAAGATAAAGCTTTTTTTTTTTGGTACACATGTATGTTTAATCAATGTCTTTCGCATGTGTAAATTTCAACACGATCGGATAAATAGCACCAAAGTTATGGAAGAATCTATTTCCCCCGTCACAGTAGGCAGCAACAACAGTTTGACATGCACTGTGCAAGTTGAGTACGCTGCTTGCTTGAGTTGCCGCTGAACTGCTTGAAATGCAAAGTGGGAGCAGGGAGTCTCGTAGTCGGGCACACTCGACTAGAGCATTCTTTCTTGTTCTTTTTGGGTTTCGAACAGAAACTGAGAAAGAAAGTGGTTGATGATCTGTTTGGATTTTTAATTTTCGTGTAATGTTATTTCTGTTTTGTTAGACATATGTTTCGAAACCATACCGTTGTGTCCCTGTAAACATTTAGTAAGTGGCATAGCTATAGTCGCATAATTGTTCACGAACTTCCTGTAATAACCGGTTAAACCAAGAAAACCCTTAAGTTAGTTGGGGGAGGATATTTCATTATTGTTTCAATTTTTTTATGGTCAGTTTTAATAATTTTGTGCGATACTATGTAAACTAAGAATTTCACTTCTTAAAAATTTAGATTTTTCCAAGGATACTTTAATATTTCCATTGAATATAATTTCAATGACTTCCTGTAAATCGTCGAAATGTTGTTCAGGGTTTTCTGAAAAAACTGTTATATCGTCCATATAAATATGCTTTTTTTTTCCATTGCTCTTTTGAATATTCGTGGTGCATTCGCGAGCCCAAATGGCAAACGAAGGAATTCATTTATTCCATTGTTAATATAAAACGCTGTTTTCTCCATATCTTCTTCTTTCATTAGGATTTCATGAAAACCGGATTCCAAATCAATTGTTGAGAAAAACTGGGCATTGCCTAAATTAAATAAATAAATATCTATCGGGAATTGTGTTATTTAACTTTTCGAAATCTCCATTAAAACCTTTTTTCCCCACTACCCACACCGGGGCATTATAAGGACTTCTACTGGGCCTTATTATTTCTTCATTTAACATCCTATTTATTTCATGATTCACGAAATTGTTAACCGATTGGGGATAAGGATATTGTTTACTGTAAATTGCATTCTCATTTAATGTTCTTATCTCTCCTCTTATGTCTGTTCTAAAAGGAATCTGGGAATGCTTTGTTTGTATTGAACAACTTGTTGAACAACTTGCTGCTCTTTTTGACTGTTTTCTTCAAATTCTTATTTTTCTTAATATTACTGTAATTATTTATTTTCGGGCTATCAGCGTCACTGACGATGATTCTGTGTCAGATACATGTAGTATCAGTAATTAATTTATCCTTTCCATTTTGGTACTCCAAATATGAGGCAACGTTATAAGTAAGTAAACTGCCAACTGTTTCTTGTGTATGTTTTATTAAATTTATTTTTTCCGCTTTATAATTATAATGTAACATTTCTTTAAAAAGATCGATTACGGCTTGAATTTCTCTCAAAAAATTATAACCGACTAATAAATCTGCATCTAAATTATCGATTTCGTAGAATCTGTGGCGTTTGCCAAATTTGTCTATATGGTGAAAATGTGTTGTGATACTAAAACCGTTAACATTTCTTATTTTTTTCTTAATAACTTATTCTTCTGCATCATCGTAATTATCTTTTTTTTATATAACAAGCGGTTGCACCGGTGTCAATTAAAATTTTAAGGTCTTTAATGTTGTTAATGGGCCTAATTTTATTGGGTTGCTGAACCGATGAAGACGCATGATCCCGTTTGCTGTTTTGTGTAGCATTTTGATTTTGTGGATATGAAGGTCTGTTTGGTGTTTGGATTGATCTATCTATATCCATTGGCTCTGGTGGCAGCTGAGGGTTATTGCACAAAATTTTGATTTTGCGGATTCTGATTAAAACGTAAATTATTATTATTATTATTAATTATGATTGAAGTTATTATTCTGCTGAGTTTTATTAAACTGTTGGGTATTACTGTATCGTTGAGAATTGTTCTGATGTTGAGAATTAGCATAATGATTATATGCGAAGTGAGCTCTTTGGTAATTTGTCTCAAGCTCTTGAGCCTTTGTCAAAGCACTTGGCAAATTTTCAGGCATGAGAGAGAATAATATTTCAGATAAAATACCGTTTAAGCCGGTGATAAAGAGAATAATATTTCAGATAAAGAACCGTTTAAACCGGTGCTAAAGATACGTAAGGCGTTGTCTTTGTTTTTGTTATTCATTTCTCGCCATATGTCATAATTGTTTTGTTAATAAGAAGGGTGAGTTTTTTATTCACCAAGTTGTAATAATCTAGGACAGACAAATTTCCCGGTCTATGAACTCTTAGTTCTTGTTCTATAATATAAGGTGGGCGTCTGTCGCCATATGCGAAATTTACCCCAGCAAGTATAGCTTCTAAGTTATGTACTATTGCATGGTAAGTAAGAGTATCATTTGCTCTACCTGTAATTTTATATCTCAGTATTGTTAAAGCACCTACGTCCTTCCTACTTTCCTCTTTATACATAAGCATAGCGCAGCATTCTGCTTCACAACAACAAACATAAGCATTATAGCTTCCTGAAAACTCCGGAATAGACTTGATAACATCGAATGACTCTGTACAAGAAACAGTGTCATTAATTTCAGGAGCTTTAAATTGATGAACATTTGCTGAAGAATTGATTTCCTGTTTTAATTCTGCAACTTGTTGTGGAAGCGCTCGAGTTTGATTCGAGATCAAACTTGTTATTATGTCAGCTGACAAAGTCGATTTTTTTCTTTAGATTTTTCCAGTTTTCATTATCTATAGCTTAAGCAATAATTTTGAAAACAATAATTACACCCGGTGGGAGCTTAGGATTAAATAATACATAATTAATATAGTTCATACAGCTTTTAGAAATACTTCAAAAAACACGCGACTGACTCTTTTCAACTTGTTCATGGTCGCCTTCAACATCAACTGCCGCCTTCCTGTTGCCACCCTGAGCTTCTCGCATTCTGCAGCGTTACCACTATGCAGCAACCCAGGGCTGGCAGCTCTTCTATATGTTGCCATCTTATATTCGGCCCTCCTGATCCTCATCATCCGCTCCGGATGATAACAGCTCCTCATTTTCGCCGACGAACTTCCACAGCTTGATGTTGTCGCATCTTGTAGCTGTGATGCTTGGTCCCTCAACGTTTGTTGCTGCTTTCACATCGTATCGACCGTTGCGTTTTACTTTAATGATTTTGACCCAGGAATTCAGTCGCCAGTTTGCAACCGGCAACGAATTGAGTAAGCTTTATGGCAACTAGATCACCTAGCCTGTAGCCGTAGTTGGCTTTGTAGTTCGTTTGAGCCCCCAGTATATTGCGCTTGGATTCGGCTCGCAATTGCTAGCGTTCTTCGTTGTACTGCTCTACCAGCTCTCGATTCAGCAGCTCCAGCTGACGATCCTCGGCCTTGTTACGCATTTTGGTTCCAAACATTATTTCAAATGGCGATGATTGGGTAGGCGAGTGCAAGTGAGAGTTTATAGCCATCTGTACACTCGGCACATACTTGTACCACTTTGACGGCTCTTCTGTAGACAGCTTTGATGTTATTGATTGTATGGATCGATTCACCCTTTCGATCTGGCCATTGCCTTGAGCCACTCCCTTCGTTGACCATACATGCTCCACCATATTTGAGCTAGCAAACTCGACAAATCCATTGGACTTGAAAGCGGCACCTCTGTCGCTCACAACATCGGGAAACCAAATACGCTTGCCCAACCTCTCAGCTTCTTAATGACCTCTTCTTGGCCAGTAGACTTTACGGGACACAGCCACATAAACATAGAAAACGCATCGACGACTGCCAGTGCAAGAAGCCCTCTGGCTTGCTCAACTTCTTGCTGTAGATAATACAGAGAATACAATTAGCAATGACCTTTGCTACCTTACCTTCCAAATGTGGAATGAAGAACTGCTGTTGGATGTTGTGCATCGTCTACCGTACTACAAAATGACCAGTTTCATGAGCTGCTGATCACCTCACGCTCCATCATCTTTGGCACAACCAAAAGCTCATTTCCCGCCACTTGTTTTAAAATCAGACCACCTTTCATCTTATAGCTTTCGTAAGGGCCTGCTTGGAGAATCTGCGCCTTTGCCAACCGAGTCGACAGTTTCGTTCATACCATGAGTACATCCTGTGGATAGCGACTTAGATGATCGACGTGTCTCATTTTTTCGCCTGCGCGGTGTTCCATTTCCGGAGTGAAGTCTTGTATGCAAAGCACCCATTGCGGCACGTCTTTGGAATATCCTCTTTGCTCATTGAGTGATTAAAGGCTGCACAGTCGGTCACCAATTTGAATCGAATGCCAACTAGATAATGGCGAAGCTTTTTTAAGGCCAAGTAAGCGGCTTTAATTTCGAGACAATAACTGTGTTTTTTTGATTCCGTCTCAGACACCTTTTAGACAGGATGGAGATTCCCATCAGACCACTGCATCAACATTACTCTAAGCCCTTCCTTGCACGTGACAGTGTGTAGCTCAGTCGGTGCATCTCAGGCGTATATATGCAGTACCAGCTCACACGCCAGCAGCTTCTTTAAGTTTTGTATTGACTCCAACTCAGCAGGGCCAATTCCAAGCTCGGCATCTTTCTTCAGCAGATTAGTCAGAGAAACGACTGGACATCTTTGATGTTCCTCAGAGTTGCAAAACGACTAACTGCCGTTGTTTTCTCTGATCCAGGCCAAATTCTTCCGTTTTCTACTCTATGACCCAGAAAACAAACGATTTATGCATACATTCATTAACTGAGGCGGCATAAATGACAATATCATCCATGTATAGTTGCATTATGTCTTCGTTAATCAATTTCTGGAATATGTGGTTCACGAACCGTATGAATGCTGCTGGTGAGTTCCGAGTGGCGCTTTATTGAACTCAAAGAGCCTTTCTCGCGTGACGAACGCCGTGAGCGCTCTGCTACTCTCTTTCACGGGCATATGAAAAAATCAATTTTGCAATCATCGACGCAAACTCTTAGCGTGCTATCCTTTTTCTTGACCACAACGATTCTGCTGGCCACGTATGACGACGATTCACGCACAATGGACATTGCATACTGCGACTGAAAACTGCTGTCGATCAACTGCATATATTTTTCTCGATATTGAGGCGCCACAGCAATGGCGTCTTGGTGTTCGAATACGCTAAGCACGTCGCTTGAAAACTCGTCTGAAGACTTCTTCTCTGGCTCGAGGCTTTTAAATAAAAACCCATTGGAATCGGCTGAGAAATTGAACTTTTTAGTCGTATCCCAACAGCGCAGTACATTCTATCTTGCCATTTGCAACAACCTGGAACTTATGTTCAGTATGCAGTTGGTCAACTTCCACTTGAGCATTAAAGAATCCAATTGGCTTTGTGCTCGCATTGCCTAAGCCACGCCACGTAGATGCACTTTTGAAAATTTCAATATTGTTCAACTTTTGTAGTACGGATTCTTTAACAATTGTTACATCGGAGCCTGTATCGACCGGGCATTCAACACCCACACCATTTATTACGATTGTTTTTAGCCGACTACGATCCGAAATAACGTGCACTTTATTGTTGTTTTTGGTTCAATTTTGCGATATGTGTCCGTTCTCATAGCAACGGAAGCATTTTGTTTCGGCTTTGCACTCCCTTCGTTTGTAATCTGGCGATCCGCAATTAAAAGAAACATTTTTCTTTTTCCTGCCATCTAACTCTTTCCTGGCATGACCCAGTGTAGTTGCGTCACTGTACTTTTTATCTCTGCTGTTCTTTTCAGGCACCTAAATCAATTCATAAATTTCTACTTCTTCTTTTAACGCATTGTATGATTTGTAACGGTACATGACACATTTAAATTCACTTTTTATTTGCAGGCTATTAACAATATGTCGTATGACTGCTGCTTCTTCCACATCCCCTGCACTAGCTAGTTTTCTCATTTGTAAAATATATTCATGAAACGATTCCGTTGCTTTCTTTTTACGTTCGCGCAATAATTGATGAATATCGGCACTGTTCCAATTGCACTTAAATTATTCATTCAGTTTTTTTTTTTTAAATCATCAAAATCATTTACAGATTCAGATTCCAAAAACAATCTGGCAACTCCGCACATTTTAGACCTTGCCTAAACATATTTTTGTTTATTCGACAGCTCGTATGCTTCGGCATTGTTTTTCGAAACTGGCACTGTACAAACATAAAAATAATTAATAATTTTTTCAAAATTAGCAGCCGATATTTTTACGCGATTGTCTCTTTGTTCACCAACTTCAACTTTTAACGACATGAACTGGATCAGCTGCTGCATTTTGGCACTGACGTCATCATTGACCTCTGCCATCTCTGGTTTATTTTCGCGCGATACGGTCACACTGCCCACATCACTCCCTTCATCTCCACGTTCAGCTGATTTTGCCTTTCTTGGCGTACGCTTTGATTTTTGCGGCATAGTCTCTCACACTACAGGCACCAACACCAACACCGCGACGGAATTCTATCTGTTTCTCTCTTCTGAATATCAACTTCAACGAATACACAGATTCTTTGCTACGTTTTTTAGAAATTTCGAAACGCGTTTGTTTGGCCTTGAAGCAACTGTACGACTGTTTACACTATTTTTTTTAATTTTTTTGAAAAACAAGTAAGAATACTCTAGTCGAGTGTGCCTGACTACGAGACTCCCTGCTCCCAACTTGCATTTCAAGCAGTTCAGCGACAACACAAGCAAGCAGCGTACTCAACTTGCACAGTGCATGTCAAACTGTTGTTTTTGCCTGCTGAGACAGGGGAAATAAGTTCTTCCATAACTTTGGTGCTATTTATCCGATCGTGTTGATTTTACACATCCGAAAGACATTGATAAAAAAAATATGTTTTCCAAAAATAAAAGCTTTATCTTTAAAATTGTGGCTGTGGGAGTATTTTGCGATTTGCGGGGGTGCGGGGGGGTGCATCCGAAATTTGAAATAAACTTGATCTGCGTATGGTATACAGGAACGTGCATGCCAAGTTTGGTGTCTCTAGCTCTGATAGTCTCTGAGATCGACGCGTTCATACAGACGGACAGACGGTCAGACGGACAGACGGACAGACGGACAGACAGACAGACAGACGGACATGGCTAGATCGTCATGGCTGTTGATGCTGATCAAGAATATATATATAGTTTATATAGTCGGAAATGCCTCCTTCTGCCTGTTACACACATTTGCAGTACTTTATAACTCCCTTTTTCCCATTTTTAATGGGAACAGGGTGTTAAAGTTGAAAAAGTATTGCGGATATAATAATTAAACGACCGATTGGTTTGGAGCATTCATAGAGAGTGTTCTCTCAGTTTTATTCAATTTTATATTTTACTTATAACATACAGTATTCTAAGTTAGCTCTGCCGCTAAGAGCGTCGGCAGAGAGAGAGAGTTGCAGTATGTAGTTATGTATATGTATATATGTACTGATGGTACATACTCAAGAAGTGCTTACGCTAGCGTTCTCACGCTGCGGCCAGTCCGCATAAGTGGCGGATCCTATTACTGCACTTATGGATATTTGTGATTGTATAAACAGCAACAAAGTGTCGTTATGTTATGAGTTCTTACTCTTACTTTTAAGTTGGGCATATGACCACTTGTTATACTGTATACTCTACAATACTGTGGGCATATGCTCATTTGGCATACAACATACTACACCTCCCTTTTTAAAGAAATAACGTAATATATTGAAGTTATTTAATATAAAAATTATTATTATTTTTGTATTTTTATATACTATGTTGTATAAAAAGAAAAACATTTTTTTTTTTTTTAAACAAACAAAAATTTTTTTTTTTAATTTTCTTTTTAAATTTTTTTAAATATATATATATATATATATATATTCTTATTCTCATTTTTTTTTTTTTCAATCATTTATCCTTTTTAGCCTATCCTTATGAACTTTTTGTTCCCTATTTTTCTTATTCTTTATAATTATATTATTATTATTTTCTATACTAATGACCTCAAATGGTCCTATATAAGAAGGTTCTAATTTATGACCCGTTTCATTCTTTAAATAAACCTTGTCTCCTATTTCTATTTTGAAATCTAAAACTTTCTTATCATTTATTTCTTTTTGCTTAATTTTATTTTTTTTCTAAAAGTATACGAGCTCTCTTATACGCGTTTTCTAGTCTAAACTTAACTTCCTTTGAATAATCTTCTATGTTATATATGGGTTCTATGTTCTTAATGCTACTAAATTGTATTGGTAAGTTGTTTTGTCTACCAAATACAAGTTCATATGGACAATAATTATGGGTTACTGATGGTGTTGTGTTAAAACAATACACGAAATACTGTAACCATACGTCCCAATCAGTTTTATCTACTGAAATATATGAACGAATGTACTCGTTGAATGTCCTATGACTTCTTTCAACGGTACCTAATGTCTGGTGGTGGTGTGCTGTAGACGTTATGTTGTCTATTTTTAAATATTTGCACAAGTCAGTTATAATTGAATTTTTGTATTCTGTTCCCATGTCCGTAATGAACGTCTTCATTGGACCGTACTTCAGAATAAAAGATTCGAATATAGCTTTTGCCACGGTTGTTGCACTTTTGTTTGCAACAGGAATTGCTACTAAATACTTTGTCAAATCACATATTAAAGTGATTGCGTATTCATTCCCATTTTCCGAACGTGGTAGTGGACCAATTGTGTCTACTATCACTCTGTCAAAAGCGTATTGAGGAGTTTCAGTTATAATCATAGGTGATCTTGTATGTTTCGTCGTTTTCGACGTCAGGCATTTTGGACATTTATTTATGTACTCTTTTACATGTCTAGTCATGTTTTTCCAATAATATTGTCTCTTTATTTTAGATATTGTTTTGTTTATGCCTGTATGACCTCCTTGGATTGGATCGTCATGAAATGTAGACAATATAGCTTCTTTTTCTTGATCATTATTTATTTGGGTCACCGGCTTGAGTAGCGCTACTCTTAATGATTTTAAATGTTTATTGCCCATATGTTTGAAAGTATCTATTGAAATTGATTCAAAGATCTTTTCGCTCGGTGCCACTTTTAGTTTGCTGATTTTAGATACACCGGCTTACCATTCAAGCCTTTGGAAAAACTGACCTAAGTCGAGAATTCCATTGGAGTACAAATCGCTAACATTAATTCTTGCTATAACTGTTTTTCCATGTTTCAATAAACATGTCGAATCTGTTATTCGCAAGGTCACTACTTTTCGTACCTCGTCATTTGTGATGACTTCGTATACGTTGGGCTTAGAAGCTTTTTCAAGACTTTGCTTTGGCAATAGTTCTTGTTTATTTTCTGCGCAGAAATTGTTTTGTCTACTTTGGTGCCTGGTAGTGACTTTCAGGACTTTTCTATTCATGTCTATTAAGTCGGATATTGTTATCCTTGACAGGGCGTCTGCCACAAAATTATCTTTCCCTCTCAGATACTCTACAGTAAAGTCATATTCTTCTAATTCGAGTCGCATGCGTGTTAATTTTGAACTTGGGTTTATCATGGAAAATAAATATGTTAAAGGTCTGTGATCAGTTCTTACTGTGAAATGTTTGCCATATATATATGGTCGAAAATGCGTTATTGCCCAATGTATTGCTGCTAGTTCTTGTTCTGTAGTACTCTTATTGCTTTCACCTTTAGTGAATGCTCTTGATGCATATGCAACTGGGAGTTGGAGTCCATCATAGTTTTGAGTTAAAACTGCTCCACATGCTTGCTTGCTTGCATCTGTGATTATGCAAAATTCTTTGCTAAAATCTGGGTACTGTAATAAATTTGGTTGGACTAGTTGATTTTTTAGGTACTGGAATGCCTTTTCACATTCCGTTGACCATTCAAATGGGACATTCTTTTTACATAATCTTGTTATGTGCCGTGAATATTCGGCGAAGTTTTTTATAAAACGTCTATAATAATTGCAAAATGCTACGAATCTTCTAGCGCTGTCTGCGTCCGTAGGGACTGGATAGTTATTAATAACATCAAATTTTTTATCATCTGGTAGGATTCCTTTATCTGTGCATCTGTGACCTAAAAACGTCACCTCGTGCATGAAAAATTAACATTTTTCTGGATGTAATTTCAGATTGTGTTTTCTACAAAGTTTGAAAACATCTGTTAAATTTTTAATCATATGTTGTTCAGAACAACCAATGACGATTAAATCATCCATGTAAAGGAAAGCTTGTGATGGCTCTAGGCCTGAGAATGCTATTGTCATCATTCTCTGAAATGAATTAGGCGCTATTTTTAAACCAAATGGTAATCGCGTGAAGCGATATGAACCATTGCTTGTTGAAAAAGACGTTACATTTCTTGAGTTTTCCTCAAGCTCAATTTGGTGGAAACCTGACATTAAGTCAAGGCATGAAAAATATTTAGCTCTACCCAATTGATCAAGAATATCGTCAATTCTGGGGAGTGGAAATTTATCTGACAGCAATTTTTTATTTATTTGGCGATAGTCAATTACTAATCGCCATTTTTTCTCTTTAGAGCCCGGAAGAGATTTCTTTGGGACTAATAAGAGTGGGCTATTGTAAGGGGAAACAGACGGTTCAACAATATTTTGTTCAATTAACTTTCCAACTTGATGCTGGATTTCTTCTATTTGGCTATGCGGACATCGATAATTTTTGACATATACTGGCTCATCATCCTTAAGTCTCAATTTTTGTTTATAGAAATTGTTTGTTGTGATAGGTTCGGTTTCAAGTCCGAACACATCACTATACTCTGTGCATATTTCTTCAAGTTGTTGTTTAAACAAAATTGGAAAATTTTTCTTTAATTTATTAAGTACAGACTCTTTTCTATTTTCTTTTAGATTTTGAACTACATCGTAGTTCGAAAGTGATTCGAATTTTATGTTATTGATGCCTACTATTTGGCATTTATCTGTGGTATTTAAGAAACGGACAAAAGTATTTTGGGCTGTAGCAATAGTGTTTGCAACATAAACACCCGGTTTAATTTCCTGATTTGGAATTAAAATGTTTTCTTCTGCTGAGGACAACTCTATTTTGCGTATCACTTGCGATCTTGCTGGTAGAAGTGTGGAATTAGTACCAGAACTAAATGTTATTGGAACATAGATAGGATACGTTAGGTTTGGTGGTCTAATTATAAACCAATCCTCTGAACTATTATAATCTAATTGGCAATTGAATGTTTTCATAAAATCGAATCCTATTATTCCATCGCAAGGGATTGCGAATTCTGAATGAAGTAAATGAAATTTATATGGAATAATATATTTGTCTGTTTGTATTTCGATTGAGACTAGTCCTTTGGAGTTTATTACTCCTTCTCCTATGCCTCGAATGTCTATAATTTTATTGATTTGGATGTCATGAAAGACATCAGAATTTTCTTTTATTATTGAAATATCTGCACCTGTATCAATCAAAAATGTTATCTTCTTATTTGTTGCAACATTTTTGAATGATACGAAATTGTTGAGACTTAAGTTAACAGTGTATATTTTTCTATTTAATTCTGAGTATCTGGAGGTGTCTGCGAGTTTCCCGAAGTATCTTGGGCAACTCGGACATTATTGTTGTTATAATGACCTCTATTTTGGTTATTGCCTCGGTTGGAGTTATTCCTACCTCGGCTATAACCTCGTCCACCTCTATTGTTGTTTCTGTAATTGTTATTATTGGGATTGTAGTTACCACGGCCATTGCCTCTACCTCTTTGAGTATAGTAACTACCTCCTTTATTATTGCGGCCTCGCTGAAATAATACTGTGCTTGCACTTCCAGTCATTTCTGTGCTGCAATGGATATATTTACCCATTACATCATTGAAAGTGACGAAGTTACCAGCTTCCAATATTACTTTCAGTTTCTCATGCTCACAATTTTTGATCATTGCAGAAATAGACTCGTTTGTTGAGAACTTTTCCGCATTGTTTGGGTCTAGGCCGTCATCAATAAAGGCTGCCTCCAATTGCTTTCGCAAATTGTCCATTTCTGTTGCATATTGAGAAGCGGTTTTGCCTTTTTGTTTTATGTTCAGTAATTTGGCTTTTAATACGTCGGGAGATTCTCCTTTTACGTTATCTTTAAGCTTGTTTATTATTCCGGATATAGTAGATTCATCTTGTACTTTGTACAGAATTGTGCCGGTTATTTTCGATTTAATAACCTCAACTGCTATATCCTCCTGGTCGCCTTTAGTTCTTTCCACTATGCGTAAAGCAGTTAGGAATCTGTTTAATGATAACTTTTTACCATCAAACTCAGGTACTGAAGAGGAAACCTGCTTCACGTATTCCCTGTCTAAAGCAACCTGATTAGTCATTGTTTCTGTGTTTTCTTGCAGCGTTTCAATGTCACTGTCAATATCACTATCAGTATCTGGATTGACTATTGGTTTAGACTCATCTAAATCTTCTAACTGGTTCTCGTCGAATTCAGCTAGCAGATTTGGATCTTCTGGGATTGTGATTACAATACTCCGTCTAGTACCAATATTATGCAATCTGGTTTTTAAACTTTTTACAATTTTCTGACATATGTTTCTATGCTCCTGCGTTAATCTATCATGAACTTTGTTTATTGTGGTTACTATATTATTATATTGTGCTGTTAATATTTGCGCATGATGTATCAATGTATCTGACTTTATTGTTTTATCCGAATTGATACATTTATATGATTTTTCGAACTTGTCTTTATAATCATTTATTTTCTTTGCTAATGTATTCCATTCCATTCTTTGCAAAAGAAAATGTACTTTTTAACGATGTATGCGCAGCATCAATATAGTTTCTGTGCCTAGTATTGGGTGATAGTTTTTACCATTACATAAGGTAATGTATTTATCGTAAAATTTGGTTCTTTATTATATATTTCATTTATTATGCTGATCATATTATATCATTTCTAAGTTGTCTGCTCTACTTGCGTATCTTTTCTTTATGCACTTATTGTGCAACTTATATAACTTCGTTAATGAATTTGCTAATAAAAGAACAACAATTATTATGAGCATAATCGTTATTACTTTCAAATCTACTGAGGCAGTTTCGACATTGTTAATAACATTTGCGGTTGAATCCGCTACTTTCGATTCATGGTCTAACATAATTCCTGCTTCTTATATACTATCGTCTTTTGAGATTGAATTCGAAAGCATGAAATTTGGGTTTGTGATTTTTTTTTTTGATTGATTTGATTGATTGATTTTTTTTTTTTTACAAGAATATATATATATATTTTATGTCTTATTTATTATTATTTTTTTTTTTTTTAAAAAAAAAGTGTTGTTTTAATATTTCCTATTCGATCAACGCAGTGATCTCCTGGCTAATGTTTCGCATGGCTTCACAGGCCATACCCTATTACGAGCAACGCAATTATCGCTCAGTATTACAA
The DNA here is from genome assembly GCA_949708635.1 of Hirtodrosophila cameraria. Classification (NCBI taxonomy): domain Eukaryota; kingdom Metazoa; phylum Arthropoda; class Insecta; order Diptera; family Drosophilidae; genus Hirtodrosophila; species Hirtodrosophila cameraria. The sequence goes on from OX453089.1 coordinate 33,672,685, forward strand.
TTATATCTTTACATTTCATTTATATTAACATTATAATTAATTATTATATAAACAATTTTTTTTTTTAAAAATTAACAATTTTTTTTTTTAAATTTAAGTTGCGCGCTCTATGTAGCGCTGCCGGTCCTTGATGATGACTGTTGGGGCGCCGGTGCTGGTTACTTTCACAGGCTGTTGGGGCGCCGGTGCTGGTTAGTTTCACAGGCGGTTGGGGCGCCGGTGCCGGTCTTCCTGCAGCAGGTGTATTTGCAGTGTGTTGTCTCCAGTGGTCCAGGGCAGTCAGCTGGGCACTTTGGTTCCGGTTTCGTCATGAGTTGTATCTTCTTTGTAGCTGGTGTGGAAACGCACGAGTTTATAATTTTAATGTTTTTATTTAATGCTTCGTTTGTAGAGGTTGAGCATTCTTTATGTTTTTGCTGAATCGACTCGATATTGTCGATTTCAGCTTGAATTTTATTGCCTGTTTCCCAACTTATTGTTGTGTTGGGGGCAAATAGCAGCTTTAGGAGCTCGGCTTTTCTTGTTTTTAGCCGTTTTTGCACTCCGCTGCGTCTGCCTTTCGGCATAGCTCTTCACCTCTACTCACTCAGTACATAATTTCCACGCCGCTTATGATGCCGCTTTGCTGTTGTAGTTGTTGTTGTTGTTGCTCAAGTTGTTACTGCTGCTGATTGTTGTTGCTGCCGCCGCTGCTTAATCCATTGTAGTCTTCTCTGTCTCGTTCCACTTTTAGTATATGTTGTTGTAGTTAATTAATTAATTTTCTCTATTAATTAATTAATTTTCTTATTAATTCCATAAATTGTCTTTATTTCACGCACAACATGTTCGTGACACTTGTCACGGTCGCCATGTTAAAGTTGAAAAAGTATTGCGGATATAATAATTAAACGACCGATTGGTTTGGAGCATTCATAGAGAGTGTTCTCTCAGTTTTATTCAATTTTATATTTTACTTATAACATACAGTATTCTAAGTTAGCTCTGCCGCTAAGAGCGTCGGCAGAGAGAGAGAGTTGCAGTATGTAGTTATGTATATGTATATATGTACTGATGGTACATACTCAAGAAGTGCTTACGCTAGCGTTCTCACGCTGCGGCCAGTCCGCATAAGTGGCGGATCCTATTACTGCACTTATGGATATTTGTGATTGTATAAACATAGCAACAAAGTGTCGTTATGTTATGAGTTCTTACTCTTACTTTTAAGTTGGGCATATGACCACTTGTTATACTGTATACTCTACAATACTGTGGGCATATGCTCATTTGGCATACAACATACTACAAGGGAGTAAAAAGAGTACATTGGGCTTGTGAAATGTTCGTCTGTCCGTCCGTCTGTCCGTATGAACGCAGGTTTTTTCCACTGATATGAAGCTAAAGGAACCAAACTTGGTATACATGTTGGTGTATACCATAGTTTTAAAAGTGTCAAGATTTTGTGATGAAATGTGTAACGCATTGAAGAAGACGTCACAGAAAAAAAATTTGTATATCTTTGTATAAAAATAAAAAATTTGTATTGTGATCAGCATCAACAGCCGAGTCATGTCCATAATGTCCGTCTGCCCGTCTGTTTATATGTCCCTCATTTTTAGAGCTACCGTGATGAAATTTTTCTGCAAGCAGTACATATGTCAGGATCGGACCACTATAATATATAGCTGTTATAGGAACGACCGGTTGAAAAATAAGTTTTTGTACGAAAAACTTTTGTGTTCTTCAAGATAACTCAATTAAACTCACTATGTTTCAGTTTAAACACTGACCACATATGGTGGCAAAATTTCAACTATACTATATCTTATACCTGCCATATTAAAAATCAGTTGAAAAATAAGTTTATGTCTGTAAAAACTTTCTTGTTTTTAAAAGTAACTCAACCAAAGTCACTATGTGTAAGTTTTATCCCAATCCACATATTTAAACAAAATTTAATCAAAGTCGGCTCACTATATCTTATAGCTGCCATAGGAACAATCAGTGGAAAAATTAGTTTTTTGTATGAAAAGCCTTTTTGTTTTTCAAAACAACTCATCCAAGCTCACTATGTCTAAGTTTTAGAACTTTTCACATATGCTGAAAAAATTTCAGCGAAATCGGACCACTATATCTTACAGCTGCCATAGGAACGATCGATTGAAAAATATGTTTTCTTATGCAAATCTTTTCTGAAGATAACATTTCTTTCTTGTTTTATATGTTTTGTTTTGCACTGTTGGTCCTATTTATTAGAACATTTGCAGAACTTGTTTTTGTTTATTTTATTTATTATTTTGTATGTTCGCGTTTCTTTTTTTTCGAACCTGTTTATATGTTTTTGTTTTATTTACTTGGAAAACTTCGTAAAACTTGTTTGTTTTTCACGTTTCCGTTTTAAGAACTCTATAATATTGTTTGTGAGTTCTGAGATTTTTTTAAATATTCGTCTCTTTTGGTCTTCAATGTTAATCGGATTCATTCCACCCGGGAATCACTAAGGATTTGGTTCAATTATCCTTTTATGTGTTTAATAAACGCGGGCCCCACGCTTGGGCGCCAATTAACCAATTCGAGAACACGAATTAAAAAAAAAAATATTTTATTTTGTGGATGCTAAATACCTCCGACTTTATTGATACCAAATTTAGAACTTAAATACAATATTAAACTTACTTCTTTCGAAATCTTTGATCTTATGCTGCGAGTCAGCGATTTTTGTTAAAGCTTAATTTGAGAACTTGAAAGCTCGCGAGAGCGTCTAATGTTATGGGAAGCTGAATTATGAAATAGTTATGTTTACGTTTAGGAGTTGCGCAGAATTTTTCCTGTTTACATTAACTGTTCTGAGTGGGTTTTGATATTAGATTTAAATTACGCTTTGTTTGCTTTACGTTAAGTGATCTGATAGGCTGTAGTATGGTAGCTGCAGCTACGCATTAGTTTATTTGATGATTACAAGAGCTGTTTATAATTCCAATGAAATGCTTTTAGAGGTGGGTGATAACTGTTTAATATGGTAGCTGCGGCTGCACATTAGCTTATGTGGTGATTACAAAAATTGTTTATAATTTTAATAAGAAATACTTTTAGAGCTGGGTGCTAACTTGCAACATCAGCACCAAAAGAGCAAAACTTGAATGCAAGATCAGTTTATCCAGTAGATTGCTGCAACAAGCTCGACTACGCTATATCGCGGAATCACAGGATAGTCACAAAAATAAAGAAACACTTTTGGCACAAATGGAAGGACGAGAGCATGGCAAAAATTCTCGGACAAGTAGAATGCCATAAGAATATAAGGAAAGAAGTGATCATCCCTCTCGGCAAAATATGTTCAGAAACTTAACTTACTGCCATTACGACCAATGAGTGTTGTAGCTGCACCTAACTTTTGACTATACAAATCATCATTCGTCCCGGTATTAGAGTGGACAGACGGAAATCACAAGAACCAAGTGATTGAACACACTGACCAAGGAACACTTAAACGTCGTCAAGGGTGCATTGCCCGCAAGCACTTACTTAAGGCAGCACTCGAAATATCAACACAATATGTCATCACGGTTCAATCGTCACCAAAAGACATAAAATTATAGCTTAAAATTAAATATTTAATTTTTATTATTAAATTATACACATGCAATAATATGTAGGTAATAACAACACTACAAGAACAATAACCACCAAAACTGCTGACCATTATTGCTTATACTGCAAGCTATTGAGACATACCCAATTTCGCTTACTACACATAATTACACAATACTCTCACACTGCACTTAATATTAAGCACTTTGTACCAATTGATTTAGATATAAATACTCATAATATCGTTCAATAATTCAGTCTTGACAGAGCCCCACCACTGGTAATTCTTCTTTTCTCAATCTCTCCGTTGTCTAACTAGTTAAAGTGCTTGTTACGACGCCTTACAAGAATACAGTTTATGTGCTGATATTCACGCTACGTTTAATCCGACAAATCCATCAAGGATTCGGAACGTATTCTATTTGGAAAAAAACTTTTTTGGTGACCCGGACTCCTCTGAAGTTGTCAACTAGGCGACACCACAGGACACCCGACTCCTTGAAGTTGTCAACTAGGCGACACCACAGGACACCCAACTCCTCTGAAGTTGTCAACTGGGCGACACCACAGGACACAGAATCTTCTGTAATTGTCAACTAGGCGACACCACAGGATACCCGACTCCTCTGACATTGTCAACTAGGCGACACCATAGGACACCCAAGACATCCTTAGAAGTTGTCAACCAGGCGACATCGAAGGATTTATTCAAAATTCTTTGAAGCGATCAAAGGATTTCAGCTAATAAAGTTGTCAACTCGGCGACATAAGCAACGCTTTTGCTATTCATCACTCGACATCAGTTGAGATATCAACAACAAAGATGACAGCTGAAGACATCGCCATGGAGGAGCTGTTAGATGTCCAGGTCAAGATATTCAAAGACTATTCACAAACTTCAAGAAGGAGCATGTTTCAAACAAATAACGAAACTATCCATACTATTGCCAGCCTAGCCGACGATAATAAATATGTTCAATATTATAATGATGTTGAGGCTATGGTCAAAAAATTTGCAGCGATTTTGAAAGACGAAACTGATAAATCAAAGCAAGCCTCGAGTAACGGAGTGGAGCAGCAACATGGCAAGTTCACCATTGAGGATCCTGCACCACCACTACCTAGTATTGGAGTGGAGCAGTTGGATGACAAATTTATCAATGAGCCTCAGTCACGGACAAGGAACAATCGATTCAAAAATTTAAATCATTTTGTCGTAGACAGAAGGCCATGATTGCATCTCTAAATCGGATCTTAAAGGAATCGACTGAGAACACTGCAGTTGAGCTCATCAAATCATTATGGACCCAAACGCAAGAAGTACATTTCTTAATACACGAAGGAGTCGATGACCCAAAAAGGGCAGGATATGATGCCAAGGAATACCTAAAGGCAGAAATGGCTGTAAGAAAGGCGTTAGCAGGTATGGTCAGCGCATCAAGCGGCAATGACGTAAACCTACCGCGAATAACTATGAAAACCTGGGACATATGAAGGAAGTTTCTGTTGATCAAATTCCGATAGAACATTATTTTATCCCTCACCACTGTGTATTGAAACCAGAAAGCAGCAGTACCAAACTTCGAATAGTGTTTGATGCGTCCATCCACGGGAAAATCACTGAACGATATCCTCCACGCAGGACCAACAGTTCAAAGCGACCTCTTCTCCATTCTCCTGAGGTTCAGAGCACATAAGTGTGTCTTCGCAGCTAACATAGAGAAGATGTATCGACAAGTGTGGATTAATCCAGACAACCAATTTCATCAAATGATCGTTTGGAGAAAGAACCGGGATGAACCGTTAAAATATTATATGGCACATCTTCGGCTCCATTTTTGGCAACCAAATGTCTAAATTACTTGGCCACACAATATAAGGAAAGGCTGCCTTTAGGATCATCCGCATTAAAGGATGACTTCTATGTAGATGACTGCTTAACAGGAGCAGGTTCGTTGCATGAAGCAGCTATTATCCAGCACGAACTAATGAAAATGTTAGTCCCATATGGATTCAAGCTTAGCAAGTGGTGCTCAAATAATGAGCAACTACTGCAAAAACTTCCAAAGGAAGATATCATCAGTGATGTTCACTTAGGTGAGACTTTATAACAGCAAAGCGTCAAAACATTAGGGCTCATATGGATGCCGTAAAGGGATCAACTACAACGAAGATCCCAAGTATCCCAATCTTCACATGTAACAAAACGAATAGTATGCTCCGAGTTGGCACAAATATTTGATCCTTTAGGAATGTTTGCCCCTATCACAGTACGAGCAAAGATTTTCATGCAACACCTCTGGGAAGAAAAATTCGATTGGGATATTGAACTACCGACACATCTGCACAAAGAATGGAAGGCCTACAGGGAGGATCTGCAAGCCTTAAATCAAATACAAATCCCAAGGCACCTATACGATGCAAAAACACCAATCAGTAAACAAGTGCATACATTTGTGGATGCCTCAGAGAAGGCATATGGAGCTGCAGTCTACATCAGATCTGTATACAAAAACAACCTCGTATCGGACTACTGGTGATCGAGAGTGGCACCAACGGCTAAACAGTCACTACCACGCTTAGAGTTGTGCGCAGCAGTCTTAGGGGTAGAACTCACAGAACGAGTTCGAAAGGATCTACGATTGAATGCTGACACAGTACAGGGATATCTTTGGACGGACTAGTAGTCTTGGCATAGATCAATGCCTCAGCATCCACGTACCACACTTTATGGCCAATTGCGTTGCTAAAATTCAAGCAACAACACACACGTCTCAACACGGCGACACGTATCATCGGCAAATAATGCAGCAGATGTACTGTCAAGAGGAACTACAGCAGGAAAACTAAGCGATAATAGCCTATGGCTGTATGGACCCTTATTCTTGCATGGTCCTCAAGATAAATGGAATAACCCAATCACAATAGCACCTATTGATCTGGAACGCAAAAGAAGTAAAACCAGCTTAGCAGTGGCACCGTCAACAATGGGAGAAGAGTTTTACAATTGCAAACAGAGCCACTTGTTCTGCAAGTTACTGCGAATAGTTGAATATATGTTGCGCTTTTGCTATAAAAATAGGAGAGGCTCAAATAAAACTGTACATGCTGAAGAATTGGATCACGCACGGACTATAATTCGGTGCACAATTTAATATATCGAATTTGCTAGCGACATCAAGCAGCTACGTCGTCACAATACGGTCAATAAAAGAAGCTCGATCATTTCTCTATCACCACGTTTGGAGAAGAACGGCCTCATTCGCGTTGGAGGCAGATTGGAGCATTCAGAGCTCTCATTCGAAGCCAAGCACCCGATACTACTGCCCTACAATGATCAAATTAAGAAAATGGTACTGAAGGAACTTCATGAAAGCAATATGCACTGCGGAGCTCAAGCACTACGAGCCATAGCCAGGCAACAATTTTGGATACTAAAGGATAAAACCATGGCCACAAGTATCATTTAAACTTGCGTACGATGCACCAGAGCCAGACCCAAAATGATGCAACAAATCATGGGAAACTTACCGATTGAAAGAGTCACACAATCACGACCATTCTTCAATACCGAGCTAGGCTATTGTCGACCATTCCAGATCCATCATAAGATCCGTGGAAAGAGACCAGACAAAGCCTACATAGCAATATTCTGCTGTTTCACCACCAAGGCAGTGCACTTGGAGCTAGTAAGCGATCTATCGACCAAAGCATTCCTTGTCGCTCTCCGCCGCTTTTTGAGTCGACGCGGGAAATGCCAAACCATCCATTACGATAACGGAACCAATTTCGTTGGCGCAAACAATCAATTGAAGGACTTGGAAGCAACTATTTGCGCCGACAAGGCTCAAAGTCAAATTATCGAGAATTACAACAAACGACAATTCAACTTTAAATGCATACCTCCACGAGCACCATCCTTTGGCGGCCTTTGGGAAGCTGCAGTAAAATCAGCAAAAAGACTATTGTTAACAACCACTACAACTGCATCACTAACATTTGAACAATTAAATACGGTGATTATCGAGATTGAGGCAATTCTCAATTCTCGACCTATAACACCAATGTCAAATGACCCAGCAGACACAACCGCGCATACACCAGGACACTTCTTGATTGGAGACCACTAACAGCCCCGCCGGATACAAATGTGAACCAAAGTGAAGGGTCATTGATAAAACGTTGGGAGCAAATATCCAAAGTAAAATTTGCATTTTGGAAGAGATGGTCTTCGGAATATTTGCAAGAACTTCAATACCGTCACAAATGGCAAAATGCAACACCAAATGTAAGGGAAGGCACTTTGGTACTAATAAAGGAGGACAACCTACCTACAATGACTTGGCCCATGGGAAGAATAATGTTGCCATTAGCACTGTCAGAATCAATCACACTGACACATTTTGACAAAAAACCAGGAATTTTCTATGAAAAAATTGGCAAACCGAATGGACTATAATCTCGTACTACGACCTAAACTCATACAAACGAGATATGAAAATGTTTTCAACAGGATTAAATGAATTAAAATACATGTGCTCGGAACTACAAAATTCGGGAGAATGCCATTCAATGTTTCAACATTTGTACCACACCCTGGACGAACTGCAAGGAGAAAACGCCTTAATGAGAACGTCACGACAACGCAGATCTCCATTTGATTTTATTGGAAACATTGCCAGCAGCATGTTTGGTGTACTCGACTCACAATATGCTGAAAAAATGTCTGACACATTAGAGAAAGTTAAAATGAATGAGTTGTTTTTACTCGACTTGCTCCAAAATCACACATCCATACTCGATTCAACAATAAACGTGGATCGAACAAACGGCTTAAGCTATTGGAACAGCAAGTCGAAACAATAAACAAGGAAAGAGGAAGGTATAGTGGACCCCACCTACAACGAGCAACAACATGTTGCTAACATCATCACTAACACTGCTTGCTGCAAGTCTTCAACGAATACAATCGGAGATAGTTGATGTGTTAACGGGAATTCGACATAGGACAATCAGCCCAACACTGATTTCACTTAAGCAATTAAGGGAACAAATTGATCAAATTCGAGACCATCACCTACCAGTTCAATTGCTACCTGTCGCATGCTGATGTAATTCAACTATACAAAATCATGAAATCATGCCAGACGCTACACATAAAAAACCAAGTCATATGGTCTAGAACCCACCAACAAAATAAGTGGATCTTTGCCACCAATAAAACACTTGAACTAAAAACACTGTGCAAAAATAATCCATCCACTATTCAATTTGAGGGAACCGGACTTCTGACATTATCCGCCGGATGCACCGCACGAAATGCAGATATCAGCATCACAGCATTTGGGGCAACAACAAGCCAAATTCAAATTTCACACGCTCGATTTGGCAATATAAGTCTTGCCATGTCTGCCACGACAACACCAGCTCTGGAACTCACCTCGGATATGGAGTATCAAGAGCTCTCAGATTTTCAAATTCAATTGAAGCCCAACGTGCAGCGCAGATTACCTCAAAGAGATAATACGATTCAACATCACCAAATAGCTGCATATATTGGATTGACAATATCACTACTATTAATGATCGGTGTTATCTGGACAAAGCGAAACAGCATGTGGAAGCCACGGTCAACCCAAGTACCATTAGAGGTCATCGTGATGCCACAATCTGCCCAAGGAACACCAGATGACATCATGAAGCTACGGCCTCCAGCACGCATGGTTGTATCACTCATTCAACGGCCGGGAGAATGTTAAGACCTAGCTTAACAACGACCAAACTTGACACACTGAATATTATTTTGGTTATTAATACATATATCATAACGACAACATGACACAAGCAATAATATGTAGGTAATAAAAACACTACAATCACCACCAAAACTGCTGACCATTATTGCTTATACTGCAAGTTATTGTCACATACCCAATTTCGCTTACTACACATAATTACATAATACTCTCACACTGCACTTAATATTAAGCACTTTATACCAATTGATTTAGATATAAATACTTATCAGATCGTTCAATAAATCAGTCTTGACAGAACCCCACCACTGGTAATTCTTCTTTTCTCAATCTCTACGTTGTCTAACTAGTTAAAGTGCTTGTTACGACGCCTTACAAATACAGTTTATGTGCTGATATTCACGCTACGTTTAATCCGACAAATCCATCAAGGATTCGGAACGTATCCTATTTGGATAAACAATGTCATAATGTCAAAATGTTTAGAAAACTAAACATATAGCCCTAGTTACCGTTAGGGCAATGTAATTCGAGCGGGTTTAAAAATACACAATGTACTATATACATTAAGATATGATCTGTGCGTTGGCTGGGCACTTGAAAGGGTCACACGGATTGTAACACCAGATGTGCTGATCTACGATTACATGTGGTTTGTATACACACATAGTTCAGATCTAAGCCAATAGAAACTAAGCATAGAATATATTCCACATGTCATTTTAATAAATATTTGTTGAACAAGTAAGAATGCTCTAGTCGAGTGTGCCCGACTACGAGACTATCTGCTCCCAACTTGAATTTCAAGCAGTTCAGCGGCAACACAAGCAAGCAGCGCACTTAACTTGTCCAGTGCCTGTCAATCTATTGTTTCTTATATAGTCGGAAATGCCTACTTCACACATTTGCAGTACTTTGTTACTCCCTTTTTCCCGTTTTTGATGGGAACAGGGAGCAAAAAGGAAAACTATTGTAACACTTATAATTATATCCTTGTTTTTCATATAATAGAATCCACATACATATAAGCACTTACATGTTCAATAAACAGAGAGTCTTAACTTAAACCTTGACGCGTTTTCGTTGATTAGCTAGCTCTCGGCAGACATCCGTTACTGATGCAAGGCGGAGCCAAGTGCGCAACTCATTGGTAATGGTAAGTCGAAAATAAACGGTATGTTTTCAAGTCCTGCGACAAAGGCGCAAACACTTGCTAGCTAGCGTCTTGCAAGTCACATTACAAATATTCAACAATTAAATTAAGAATCATAATTATTATATAATCTATACTGTGAAACGCTTTTTAAAAAAGAAGCATTTGTGCCAAGTTTCATTAATATAGCTTTAAAGCTGATAAGCAAGTTCGGTCAGAGACATCTCCATCAACGCGTTACACATTTCGTGACCAAATTACAATACCCAAATTAAAATACGCAAAGGTATAAAATAACTGCAAACTAATTTCAAGGGCCGCACTTATTAATAGCATATTCATTATAACTTTAAGTTCTAAAATATTAACGCCTAGTTCCTTATAATATAACTTAAACAAGTAAGAACGTTGCTGTCGGAAGCACCCGACTGCGATATACTCTTTTTTTCGCCGCTTGGCAGAGTCAGAAGTGGTTTGTAGTCAGATCAATCAAGGATGTGATAAGTTGTGCCTTGTGCTAAATTTGCTTACTCCAGCTATAGCTCTGTGGGAGATTGTGGTTTGTGGGGGAAGGGGTGGTGGTGGGGGGGAGATCTTGACACTTTGTCTGCCTATGGTATATACCAACATGCATACCAAGTTTAGTTGCTCTAGCTTTAAAACTGTGAAAAATACCTGAGTTCATACAGACGGACAGACGGACGGACGGACATTTCACAAACCCAATATACTCTTTTTTCCTTTTTTTTCAAAAAAGTTAAGGAGAAGTGCAGGAATTAAGTGCATTTATACGGCGCATCGACTACATCCTAATGCTTTATCCAACGGAAGAGCCCCGTCAAAAAATGGTGCAGCTCAGCGCCATTGAAATGCAAATCGCTGGAGAAGCCCAGAAGATAACACACAGGAACGGCGCAAACAATTGGATGCAGCTAAGACAAACACTCATCAGCGAATTCAAAACACAAGTACCATGCGAGGAATTACTAAGAAGACTCTACAATACACCATTCAGCGGCAGTATCCGTAAGTTTGTGGAAGATCTAGAATATAAAACATATGTTATAACAAATAAGCTAACATTAGAAGACAATGCAGTAAACTCCACTCTCAATAATAACGCAATGATAAACACAATAAAAGATGTTATAATTCGCAATCTCCCAGATAGGCTATTCATGACCTTAGCAAGGCATGATATAACTTTAACTACTAAGCTAAAACAAATAGCTCAACAAGAAGGAGTCTATGACCTTATAGTGTCCGATATATACAAAAACAGTCCGTCTAAAAATCAAAAGTCCGAAAGTCCGACAACCTCACATCAAGCAAAAACAAATAATGATAGCAATCCCAAGAATAGGAAAAAGTATCAGAATTTTAATAACGAAACGAACCATAATAACAACAGTTCAAATTTCAAATCAAATACTGATTCTAACCAACATCAAGAGTTCAAACAAAAATTGAACCAAGGCAGAATGCAAAATGCTGTTAATTATCAGCAAAACCAAAACTCTTCTAACGCCCCTAATCCATCTGTCAAAAGGCAGCGTGAAAGTTCCAGTGGTCAAATGAAAATGGACACTGAAAATTTTCATCAAGCTGCCTCGGACTCGGAATCAGAGGAAGAAGAGGACGAAAACAGGGAAACCCATTCATAATCATTAAAATGAATAACATAAATCTTAAGTGTATAATCGATACGGGATCATCGATTAACTTAATGAAACGAAATTATTTAAAGTTCCCAACCAAAACAACCAAATTAGATGTGCAGACCATAAACGGTGTAGTACAACTAAAACAAAGTATTTACTTAAAACCTAGTAAACTTTGCCCCACTCATCAACAATTTTACATCCACAATTTTTCTGAAAATTATGATGTCCTATTAGGAAGACTCTCAAGCATTAATAGATTATGCAGGCAAAACCATAACCATAAATACATTGCAATTTGCCATGCAACAAACATGAAAAAACACTTCAGGATAAGACCGCATCTAAATGCCTTAATCCGCCACCATCAAAAGATGAGGAGTTTAATTTTTCAATAAATACTGAGCTCAAAGAGTTCAACGAGTTCAGGCTCGATCATCTAAATGATGAAGAGAGGACACACCTCACAAAGGTCTTATTCGAGTTTAGAGACATTCAGTACAAAGAAAGTGAAAATTTGACTTTTACAAGTACAATAAAGCATGTCATTACAACTAAACACGAAGACCCGGTTTACAAAAAACCATACAAATACCCGCAAAGTTTCGATGAAGAAGTCGAACAGCAAATAAAGGAAATGATACTACAAGGTATCATCCGAAAATCCAAATCTCCTTATTGCTCACCTATTTGGATTGTACCAAAGAAAGGCGATGCATCAGGAAAAAAGAAATTTCGAATAGTAATTGACTATCGAAATCTTAATAAAGTCACCATTAATGACAAATATCCCATACCAGTCATGGATGAAATATTAGACAAATTAGGCAGATGTCAATATTTCACTACCATTGACCTCAAAAAGGGCTTCTATCAAATTCAGATGGAAGAGAAATCCATAGCTTAAACAGCTTTCTCAACAAAAAATGGACATTACGAATACACTCGAATGCCATTTGGGCTAAAAAATGCCTCTGCAACCTTTCAACGTTGCATGAATAATCTTTTAAAAGATTTAATCTATAAAAACTGTTTAGTATACATGGACGACATAATTGTGTACTCCACTTCATTGGAGGAACATATCTTGTTTCTACGTAAAGTATTTGCTAAACTTAGAGAAGCAAATCTCAAATTGCAACTTGACAAATGCGAGTTCATGAAAAAAGAAACGGAATTCTTAGGTCACATCGTAAGAACCGAAGGTATAAAACCTAATCCAATCAAAATCGAAGCAGTGAAAAAATATCCAATACCGAAAACACCCAAACAAATAAAATCATTCCTAGGTCTTTGCGGTTTCTACCGAAAGTTCGTCCCCGACTTTGCTAAAGTAACTAAGCCAATGACCTCAAAATTGAAAAAAGGTGCAAAAATTGACATTAAAAACCCTGAATATATATTAGCATTTGAAAAAATGAAAATGTTAATTATGTCCGATCCGATTCTAATCTATCCAAACTTCGAGAAACCATTCTCATTAACCACTGACGCAAGTAATATTGCTATAGGAGCAGTATTATCACAAGATCATAAACCCATCTGCTATGGCAGCAGAACTTTAAACGAACATGAAATTAATTACTCCGCAATAGAAAAAGAACTTTTAGCTATTGTCTGGGCCACTAAACATTTCAGGTCCTACCTTTATGGACGAACATTCGAGATCCTCAGCGATCACAGGCCTTTAGTCTGGCTTAATAACATAAAAGAACCAAATATGAAACTTCAAAGATGGCGAATCAAATTAAATGAATTTGATTACCATATTAAATATGTGCCTGGCAAAGAAAATCATGTTGCTGACGCACTATCCCGTATAAAACTAGAAGAAAACTTTCTAGGTGAAAAACCCAGCAGTATAGTAGGAACTATACATAGTGCCAAAGAAGATAATCAAAGTTACGTGTCCATAACTGAAAGACCCATTAATTACTATAGTAACCAAATAGAATTCATAAGAAGCGATATAAACGAAGTCAAAGCAAAGAAATATTTTAATAAAAATTTGATAGAAATTCATTACACAGAAATGACCAATAATCAAGCAAAAGAATTGATAAAAGAATACATATGTACAAAGAAAAATGTAATTTATTTCCATAACGAAGCAGATTTCCTTATATTTCAAACTGCTTATGTAGAAATTGTCAGTCCGAACATCATAACTAAATTTATGCGATCCACCAAGAAACTAATAGACATACAAACGTATGCAGAATTCAAAGAGATTACCTTGAAAACTCATAAAGCGCTGTTACACCCAGGTATAGAAAAACAAGCTTCACTTTTCAAAGAAAAGTACTATTTCCCAGATTGTCTTAATCTCACCCAAAATATAATCAACGAGTGCGAAGTATGTAACATAGCGAAAACAGAACATAGAAATACCAAACTTCAATTCGAGCTAACTCCAGAAGTGTTCAATCCCAGAGACATATATGTCATAGATTTTTACATGATTGACAACAAACAATTTCTATCTTGCATAGACATTTATTCAAAATACGCTACCCTAATAGAAGTCAACAGTTGAGATTGGCTTGAAACAAAAAGAGCTTTAATCAGTATTTTCAATGACATAGGAAAGCCATTAGAATTTAAAGCAGATAAAGATTCAGCCTTCATGAGCAATGCATTGCAATCATGGTTGAAATCAGAAGGTGTAAAAATTAATATAACCACAAGCAAAAATGGAATTTCTGATGTTGAGAGATTTCATAAAAATTTGAATGAAAAACTAAGAATCATAAACAGTGATGATAATCCCGAAAACAAAATAACCAAATTTGAAACAATCTTGTACACATACAATCACAAAACAAAACATAACACAACAGGTAGAACACCAGCTGATATATTCCTAAACGCGGGAACCCCTGCATATAATACACAGTTAAATAAAATGAACAAAATAGATAAGTTAAATGAAAAACGTAACGAATTCGAAATAGATACCAAGTACAAACAAGCCCCTTTAGTGAAAGCTAAAACAACAAACCCTTTTAAGAAAACAGGTCACTTAGAACAAGTAGACGACAATCATTTTGAAGCAACCAACAGAGGAAGAAAAATAACTCATTACAAATCCAAATTTAAAAAGAAAAAGAAGATTATCATAAGTAAATACAATAATTCCAGATCAGCAACCGATGGTCAACCGAGCCAAGAGAGCCCAACTTAAATATACATATATATATATCTTGTCCGAAGCATAAAATGCCAAAGTTTAGAGGTCAACCCCATTCAAGTCTTTAAGTCCGGAACAATGGACCTACCAATAAACTATGAATACCATTATTTGTCCGTTAATATAACCAAAACAGAACATACATATAACAATTTAATAAAACAAGCCCAAAGATTAACTCTTCTCATATTTAACTTACAACAATTCGCAGAATACATAGAAGACATAGAATTAGGCATGCAGCTCACTAGACTAGTTATATTTAACCCAAAATTATTAAGACACGATTCGTTAACACATGTCAATGCAGAAAAAATTCTAAACTTTAAAACTTATACATGGTTGAAAACAACTACAAATGAAATACTGATAATTTCCCATATTCCTAGAGAAATCATTAAAACTCCAATTTTTGATATTATACCATATCCCGATAAAGACAAAGTCATTTTAACAGAAATAATACATGATAAATATTTCATCCAAAACAATCAAGTTTATACAGCAACTTCCAAAGACCTAGTAGTCAATAAATGCATAATAGGAATTTTAAATCAAACAACAACAGAGTGTAGATATATCAAAAATAATAAAAATTTTGAAATAAATTTCGTAGAACCCAATATAATCCTAACTTGGAGTTTGCCCAAAACATTGCTAAATAAAAATTGTGTAAACAGGGAGATAATAATAGAAGGAAATAATATTATAAAAGTATTTAACTGTTCGGTACAATTGGACGAAATATTAATTACAAACACAAACACAAACCATATATGTAAACAATAATGTAACTAAATTAGAACCATTATCATACATACAGGCAAAAGAAATAATTAAAGAACACACAAAAAATTATAATATATTTAAAATTGTAACTTTAACAATACTTATTACTATTATAATTATCATTATATTTTATTTTATCTATAAATATAAAGGCATTAAAAACAAAATAATTGTAAAATATAAAACACAAAAACATCCACAAAATATTGTAAACCATTCTGAAAACACATATTGTACAGAAAAAGAAAATATTGTAAAACCATCACAAATAGATGAAATTGTCTCAGAACATAAATCATCTTTATACCCTAAAATGTCCGCCTGAGGACAGGCTAATTTTTTAAGGATGGGGAAGTGACATATGTACCACTCCCTTACACATACATATATCAACACATAAAATATCAGTACCAAACGAATGCCATAGTATATAAGTCACATACATTAACCATATAAACGTTTAGTACATAATTGCATAGCAACATCATCAATATAGCATGCACGCATAGAACATAAGTACAATCCACATGACAAAAGAAACATAAGCCCTAAAAGTCAAATCAATGTTAACGTAAACAGTCTGACCATCCAGATATAAACATCCGCTGCAAATGTTCCCACAAGCGCGCAAATGTAAACAAATAACAAAAATCTTCCCACAAGATCAATTATGCTGACGCAGCTTAAACACTGGCTAATCAAGAGCTTATTAAGAAGAGAATAAGAGTAAAAGTTTGCAAAGATAAAAAGCTTATATTTAAGCACACAAAAAGCTTCTAGCCAAGGCTTGATCGGCGATCAAATCATAATCACAAATTGAGTCTTAATTTGCGATCCGAGCAATACGAACGAGATTGTCGGGTACTAATACATAACAACTTGTATAATTATAACTTCACTTAGTTTTCGTTTCAATAAAGATATATTTTTTTCTAATATATGAAACGCGACTACTTTATTATATGTATTTGCACCCAAATTTCACGTTTCTTAAATGAATCAGATTTAAAACGCGATTTTCTGCTAAAACAAAACATTTCAAAATGTATTTTTTTCCTTAAGTCTATAGCTAAATTCATTTTAAAAAAAAAATTACAGCATATTTCATCAAAATCGATCAACAAATAATGAAGTTGTGAGGACTCATATATGGATCCCCACAACAGGCGTTTAAAAGGTACGGTAAATAGCAACAAACCATCGGTGCACTGACCGAAGGGGTCAAAGTGCAGATAAACCGTTGGGGACATTTACCGTTATAACGTTAAATATCGGCTGACGCCGCCTATAAAAGGAGACAGCAGCGTGGGACCAAGGCAGTTAACGCGGAGACGTCAATCATCGGAAACATCAACAACAACATCTGTTCGAAAAGGATCGAACAGGACAAAGGATACCAGGTAAGATCTGATAAGGAGGTCCTTGCTACGCGGAAGTAGTGTAGTGCCATCCTTAAAACACCAAATTAAGCCCTAGCGAGTCTGAGTGCTAGCAGCAGTGCTTCAGTGCGAGTCTTGGTGTAGGTCGGAGAGTCTGGCGAGTCCTTGTAAAAGACAGGAGTGCCATTGACGAATCCTGACGAGAACAAGAGTGCCTGAAGCGAGTCCTTGCGTATACCACAGTGCTAGGCATAGCCAAGGTGGAGAAAGGTGCCTGCACTAGTTCTAAGCGAACAGGTCGCGTCCTTGTCGATCTTACGACCAAAGGACACGTACTCTGAGGTTAGTCCTTGCAAAAATCGGAGAGTCGGGCGAGTCATCGTGAAAGCAGGAGTGCCTAAGACGAGTCCTGATAAGTGCAAGGAGGACCTAAGGATGTCCTCGCCGACCAGGATCACCGAAGGACATCCCAGCCAGGAGCAAATAATTATAAATAATTTCTTACGTTAAGTGTGCCTAATAAGTAGGGTTTTTGAATGAACAAAAGACCACGAAATTTAAATAAACACGTCTTCTTACTTATCGTCAGTGCTTCACACCATAAATTTGTTGCACGAGTCCTTAGACCGACTGAGCTTAGCCCAGCTTAAACTCGGGTCAACCGAAGGTTCGTTACAACTGGCGCCCAACGTGGGGCCTGACGATATTTAAGGATACGTAGGTCAACAAATTCGAACCCTATTTATAAAAGAAAAATTGCACCAAAATGGTACCAGCTTGGGTCTTCAACCTCAAAAAGGAGGAAATAGAGCGGTATGGAAGGGAATTTGGAGTAGCAGTGTCGGGCACAGTCGACGTGACGCGCCGGCAACTCGGCGAGTGGGTGAGTCAGAACGAGACGCAGACTCAACATGCGCTTCGGATCAACGAGCTCTCCCGTCTGCACACCCGACCGACAACTCCAAAATCGGCGCGGAGGAGGACAAAAGCGAGGAGACAGGCAACCCAGGGCTGCTCCAAGTACCACCACCAAGGACTCACGGCCATTTCCGTGGGGAACCCTACCACCATTTGTACGGAGAGAAGACGCTCCCACGGACAACACCAGAGACTATGCGAAAGTGGCCAAACAGGTGCGAGAGTGGGTTTTCCGGTTCAACGGAACCTCCAAGCCCTTGGAATTTTTGGAACAGGTGGAATGGTCGGCCGAAACATATGGGCTGGACCTCAATCTGGTTCCAAGGGCTCTGCCCGAACTTTTGCAGGGCATGGCATTAAAGTGGTACATCGCCAACAACAGAAACTGGACTTCCTGGTCCTCATTCAAGGCAAACTTCGAGGAATATTTTATGCCTCGGGATTACCTACAAAAGATCCAGAAAGAGGTCCTCAGGAGAAGGCAGGACCTCGGAGAGCCTTTTAAAATATACATGGTGGAGATGCAATCCATGATGAGGCCACTGCGCTATTCAGCCCACCAAGAGCTGAAGCAGATATATACCAACAGTCTGCCCGATCTACGCGCGTTCGCTCGACCACATCACTACACGACTCTGACGGAGTTGATGCAGTTGGTCGACGAATATGAGGAGTTAGAAAGGGACAGGGAACGTCTGCGACAACACAGCCGGCCTAACCGGTCCCGACTGATGGCAATGGAGGAGATGCGAGGCCCCGAAACGCAGAGTCGGTTGACCGAAAGAGAGGAATCACATGGTCCCGAGAACCGGTCCCGACTGATGGCAATGGAGGAGTCCCGCGGCCCCGAGAATAGGGATGGGCCGAGGTGGTTTGATAACACGCGTGCGGACCCCAGACCAGCTCCCAGGGCACAGCATCCCAACCCGAGAACGCATGTGTCAAATCCAACCAGGGCCTGTAGAATCTGTGGCCAGGAAGGACACTGGGCGGTGGAGTGCCAAAATGCACGGTTGGAGTCTTGCTGGCACTGCGGACGCATAGGAGTTTGCACCGCCACATGCTGCCCACCGGGAAACGGCCATCGGCGTCCGCTAGCCAGGGGCGAGCGGGAGTCGGCAAGAGCAGCCCCACATCACTAATTGAACAACTACAGGACGAAGGCGCACATCTATCGACGACAGTGAGGATAGGCGTGGAGGAATACAAAGCCACTGTCGACACTGGCGCGACCAGCAGTTTCATCAGCGAAAGACTCGCTGAACAAATATGTAGTGTGGGACAGCGGAGACCCACTCGGAGGCAGGTACGTTTGGCGGACGGAAGGAGCACAAGGATAGCCGAACAAATAGAGGTAAAAGTTGGACTGGGTGATCGGAACCTATCACTAGGATTACTCATTTTGCCCGGGGTCATAGACCAATTAGTGCTGGGATGGGATTTCCTAGCTGGCATGGGCACTATTTTGGAATGTGCAGGTCTCCGAATGACCATCCCGTCCCACAGGAGGAGCAACGGATGGTTACAGGAACGGTTGTCGGTAGCAGTGACAGAGGAGCCAGCCACAGTATCCTTAGCCGAGGCAAACAGTAAGCCACCAGCCCAGCCTATTTATCCGGATGCCGAGATGGACGAATTCTTGAGGGAAAATTGGCCATATTTGAAAATATGACGGGCACGTCACCAATCACGGAACACCGAATTGTGATGAGCGACGACCGCCCCATCAAACAGCGATATTTCCCCAAGAATCCGAAGATCCAAGCGGAAATAAACAAACAAGTGGATGAGCTGTTGGCAAAGGGTTGCATCGAGCCATCGAAAAGCCCGCATAGCGCACCTATCCGCACCATGACGGAAGAAAACAGGAAAATGGACGCTCTGCGTCGACTTTCGACAGTTGAATAGTAAATCCGTCCAAGATGCGTATCCTTTACCACGAGTGCACCACATCCTGGATCAACTCCGTGAGCCTAGCTTCATTACTAGCCTCGATCTGAAGGACGGATATTGGCAGATCCCTATGGAAATGAACAGCAGGCCGTTGACAGCGTTTACAGTTCCAGGGAAAGGACTTTACCAATGGAAAGTCATGCCATTCGGACTCCACTCAGCTCCGGCCACATTTCAAAGGGCACTGGACCAAGTCATCGGACCCGAGATGATGCCACACGCTTTTGCTTATTTGGACGACATCATCGTATTAGGCAAAACACGACAAGAACATATGGCAAATCTCAAG